>JAOPSE010000810.1:0-282802 GCA_029449295.1 Zea luxurians | reverse complement strand
TGAACCAAACCAAATCCCAACTTATAATCACACAAAAGAACACATGTTAGGACAGGTATTGGCACCCTCACATATTCTCTCATGATTTACAAAATATTGTGCCATAGGCTATGTAGTTTTTAAGAAAATAAACAAATGGTGAGATTTTGCATTTGGGAGTTGCACTAGGGGTTTCAAATGTGAATTGAGTTGTGAATACTCCCCCTAAGTGCAGTACCATATACACATCTCAAAAACCAAAAATTGCATAGTAAATGAATTTAAGTACTAAAAAACTTAAAAGCTAGAACTTGTCAAGTTTGATCCCGAGTTAAGCTTTTTCACTCACTTTGTTGGCGGTTATCTCAACTAGGTTAGACAAGTCCTAGATGCAATATAGGAATTAAATATGCAATGAAAGCTTGACACCACCATTTTATTATTAAGTAAAATTTCTGAGATGAAGAATATTTAGCTCATTCGTCAACATGCAAAAGCGGGTTTTGCTAACATGAAAATATCTGCTAGTTGATCTTCCAATCTCTCTCCTTCTAGTATAATATCTCCTTTAGCACATGATCTCTAAGGAATTGATGACGAATGTTAATGTGCTTGGTGCAAGAGTGTTGTATAGGATTATTAGCAATTTTAACTGCACTCTCATTATCACACAACAAAGGTACTTTTTCTAGAACAACACCATAGTCTAGAAGAGTTTGTTTCGTATAAATTTGTGTGCAACAAGCACCCGCGATAATGTATTCCACTTCAGTGGTTGACGTTTTGTTTTTTAGAGGTCCATGAAACTAGTGATCTACCAAGCAAATAGCACCCTCCGGATGTACTTTTCCTATCAATTTTGCAACCGGCGTAATCCGAATCGGAATAGCCAATTAATTCAAAGTAGTTCCTTGGGATACAAAGGCCAACGCTAGGGGTGTGCTTAAGGTACCTAAGAATTCTTTTAACAGCGCTAAGATGAGCTTTCTTAGGATTTGCTTGAAAGCGAGCACACATATAGACACTAAGCATGATATCGGGGCCTAGATGCGGTAAGATACAATAAGCTACCAATCATAGACGGTAGAGAGTTTTGATCAACCGGGTACCTCCCTCATCTAGGTCGAGATGTCCATTAGTAGGCATGGGTGTCTTGAATGATTGCACTTCTCCATTTTGAATCTTTTCAACAAGTCTTTGGTGTACTTCTCTTGTGAGAGAAAGATGTCTTCTTTCATTTGCTTGACTTGGAAGCCAAGGAAGAAAGTGAGCTCACCAATCATTGACCTCTCGAACTCCTTTGACATCAACTCACCAAAGTCCTTGCAATGACAATCATTTGTCGAGCCAAAGGTTATATCATCAACATACTTGACAAATGAAAATACCATTGTTATGTTTCTTTGTGAATAGAGTGGTGTCGACGGTCCCAATCTTGAAGCCCTTCTCAATGAGGAAGTCGCGAAGACGCTCATACCAAGCCCTTGGAGCTTGCTTCAGACCATATAGCACCTTAGGCAACCTATAAGCATGATTAGGATATCTAGTGTCTTCAAACCCGAGTGGTTGCTCAACATATACAGTTCATTTATGAAGCCATTTAGAAATGCACTTTTTACATCCATTTGATATAGTTTTATGTCATAGCAGGATGCATATGCAAGAAGGATATAGATGGCCTCAAGTCAAGCAACAGGTGCAAAGGACTCTCCAAAATCCAAGCCTTCAACTTGAGAGAACTACTTTGCAACTAGCCTTGCCTTGTTACGTGTAATTACACCTTCATCATCTTGTTTATTTCAGAACACCCACTTTGTTCCAATGACTCTTGCGTCTTGTGGAGGCTTCTCCAGGGTCCAAACTTGATATAGAGTGAAGTTGTTTAATTCTTCATGCATCACATTCCTCAGTCCAGATCATTTAGCGCATCATCTATACATGTAGGCTCAACTCAATAAAAAAAGGAGTGTTGTTCAATAAATGAAGCATATCTTTGTGAACAAGTAATAACCCCTTTTGAAGGATTCCTAACAATGAGATCTTGTGGATGTGATTGTAGCAGTGATGAGTTCCTCTTATCAACCACTTGGGAAGAATATCTTGGAGCATCAACATCTCTAGCTTTGTACCATCGCATGTTCATGAGAGACAAATGTATCTTCATTTGCATGCATCTCATATTTTTCATCATCTTGTGGTACATGTGATGAAGGCCTGTTTATATCATGCATGTATTCTTCATCTTCTTTTGGTTTGATAGCTCCAATTGGCATGTTCTTCATAGCTTCCCTAAGTGGTTCATCACCTACATCAACAAGATTTTCATGTGCTCCTTGGGAGCCAATTAGTCTGATCAATTTCCACATCATATGTTTCTTCCACCCACGCCGGTGGCATGATTGAAAACTCGATATGCTTTGGATTTTGATGAATAACCAAGTAAGAAACCAATGTCACAACATCTTTGAAACTTCCCTAGGTGATGGTGTTTCTTGTAGATGTAGTGTTGGGGGTCTGCTTCGTCGCTGAAGGTCCTGTAAGAAAAAACACCTTTGGAAGATCAACATAGAAGCAAAGCCGAAGCTACCCATCCGGGGAGCTTTGGCATAGTGACACGCCTTGAGACGGAGGGTTGCACTGACTTAAAGATGAAAAGACAGATTGACCCATGATAGTTTGTGTCTTGATTGTAATCGATTGTAAAGGGTATGAATGTAATTGCACACAGGCTGCGCCCTGTGCCTATAAATAGATGAACAGTACCCCGTACTGTACACACTGACTTGTATTCACTCATACGTCACCTGAATTTTCAACCTTCTGTCAATCTGAAGGTACAAATGTAATTCGATATTGTCCATATTTATTCATAATAAAATTATCTTAATAATGTCATATGATTATGATTATTCATGTTATTTTTCATGTTTCATATGCTTCTACTTTCATTATTATAATATTATTGAGATGATGAAGGTACACCCTTCATAACCTTTGTCTGAAGATCATTATATCCTAAGGGAGATAATGCTTCGAAGGATGAAGGTCTTTAACCATTAATACTTTGTGTTGCCTTGTTCTTATCTTATAGCATTTGAGAACAAGTCCCCAACATTAGCGCCCACCTTCGGTGAACTCACTTCCACTCTTGAGCTGATGGCTTCGTTCAACAACCAAGTCGTAGCACCTTCGGCTATGAAGCTGGTGCTTCCGATAACAGGCGGCTCAAGTTCAGAGCCGTCTGACAAGAAGCAGAAGAAGGAAGCACAGAGAAGGGTGTAGCATGTTGGGGTGCAGGGACCCTTCATCAAGTCAAAATGGTCCCACATCCCAATCACTTTCTCCCAGGAGGACCTTCAGCTCAAAGATTACCCTCACAATGATGCTATGGTGATATCTTGTGTCATCAAGGGATTTCTAGTCCATAATGTTCTGGTTGATACAGACAGTGCAGCGGATATCATATTTGCTAAGGCCTTGAGACAGATGCAAGAGCCAGAAGACAAGATTCATGTTGCTACACACCCTCTTTGTGGCTTCGGAGGAAGGCAGATTGTAGCACTCGGCAAAATCACGATGTCGGTGACCTTCGGCTTTGTCCACAATAGAAGGACTGAACAAGTTGTCTTTGACATTGTTGACATGGAATACCCTTACAATGCAATCATTGGTCGAGGGACACTGAATGCCTTTGAAGCAATATTTCATCCAGCATATCTATGCATGAAGATACCTTCAGAACATGGGCCCATTGCTGTTCATGGGAGTCAAGAAGCTGCCAGAAAAGCCGAAGGAAATTGGACAGACTCAAAGGCAATTCATAATATAGATGGAGCCGAAGTATGTGAGCAGTACAAATACAAAAGAGAGAAGGCTGCTTCGAAGCCTATGCTTCTATGTGAAGACATAGTAGACCAAAAAGTACTGCTGGGGTCTCACCTATCTGAAGAGCAAGAGAAAACTTTGATAAGATTTTTATTCAACAACAAAGATGTCTTTGCTTGATTAGCCAATGATCTCTGCGGTGTCAACAGAGATGTCATTGAACACTCACTCAATGTGGATCCATCCTTCAGGCCAAGAAAGCAAAGGCTTCGGAAAATGTCTGATGATAAAGCCGAAGGTGCTCGGAATGAAGTAAAAAAGCTTCTCAGTGCTGGTGTCATCAGAGAGGTAAAATACCCAGAGTGGTTAGCCAATACTGTCATGGTGAAGAAGGCCAATGGCAAATGGAGAATGTGCATTGACTTCACAGATCTTAACAAGGCATGCCCAAAGGACGAATTACCGCTACCAAGAATAGACTCTCTTGTAGATGCAACAGCTTCTTCAAAGCTCATGAGTCTATTGGATTGTTATTTAGGCTATCATCAAATTTGGATGAAGAAGGAAGATGAGCCGAAGACTAGCTTCATAACTCCCAGTGGCACCTATTGCTATCTTTGGATGCGTGAGGGGCTCAAGAATGCTGGAGGAAGCTTCAGCAGAATGACAGCCAAGGTCCTTCATTCCCAGATAGGCAGAAATGTGTTGACCTATGTTGATGATATCATAGTGAAAAGCACGAAGCAAGAAAATCACATTGCTGATTTGCAAGAAACATTTGCCAATTTTAGGCAAGCTGGCCTGAAATTAAATCCAGAAAAATGTGTCTTTGGAGTGAAGAAAGGCAAGTTCCTTACAAAAGGAATTGAAGCTAACCCAAGCAAGATCGAAGCTATCCTTCGGATGGAGCCACCAAGCACGAAGAAAGGGGCTCAACGGCTGGCAGGAAGATTAGCATCATTAAACAGATTCATATCCAGATCAGCGGAAAGAAATCTGCCATTTTTTGAAATATTGAAGTCAGCCGAAGTCTTTCAATGGGGCCCAGCACAACAAAAAGCTTTTGAAGAGTTGAAACAATATTTGATTGATTTAACAACATTAACTCCACCCGCGCCAGGGCCTCCATTGCTCTTATATGTGGCAGCTTCGCATTCTGCAGTGAGTGCGGCACTGGTACATGAGAAGCTAGATGGTCAGGCTAAAAAGCAAGCACCGGTATACTTTGTCTCTAAAGTTTTAAGTCCATCAAAGAAAAATTACACAGAATTGGAGAAGGTATTATATGCTGTGTTAATGGCTTCCAGAAAGCTTCGGCATTATTTCCAAGCATACCACATAATTGTTCCTTCGTCACAACCTCTAAAGGACATCATGAGGAATAGAGAGGCTACTGGAGGAATTGGAAAATGGCCTGCAGAGCTTAATGAATTCACCATTGATTATGTGCATAGATCTTCAATTCAGTCCCAGGCGTTAGCAAATTTCATCGCTGATTGGACGCCAGGGGCTCTGGAAGAAGAGATAAATAAAGATGCCAAGCTTGGACAGTGTTCTGCGATGGTTCTTGGGAACCTTCGGCGCAGGAGCAGATGTTATTCTAGTAGCACCTTCAAAAGTCAGAACTTGTTATGCAGCCAAGCTAGATTTTAGTTGTACAAATAATATTGCCGAATATGAAGCACTCTTGTTAGGGCTTCGGAAGTTAAGGGCAATGGGAATAAGAAGGGCTATTCTGAAAACTGATTCTCAAGTCATTTTTGGCCATGTAGATAAAAGTAGCAAGGCAAGAGACCCGAAGCTTGAAAAATATCTAGATACAGTTCGATGGTTGGAGGCTTCTTTCGAAGGCTTCTCTGTCAAGAACATTCCAAGAGGCAAAAATGAGCATGCAGATCTGTTAGCCAAATCAGCGGCTCAAGGGCTCCCTCTACCTTCAGAAGTATTTTTTGAAACAATAATGGCACCTTTGGTTGAACTCATGGAAAGCGCAGTGCTCGCCATTTCTCCAGTACATAGTGAAGATTGGAGGACTGAAATCATATCTTTTCTGCAGGGTAACTGCCTCTCGGATGACGAAGTTTATAATAAAAGAATGGAAGCAAGAACAAGACCATATATCATAATAGAAGGGGAATTATACAAACATGGAGTTTGCTCCCCCCTTCTCAAATGTTTATCCAGAACCGAAGGTATAGAACAAATGAAGGAGATACATGCAGGATTGTGTGGATCTCATATTGGGTCTAGGCCTTTACTGGGAAAGGTTTTTAGATAAGGATTTTACTGGCCAAAGGCAGCTTTAGATGCCGCAAATCTGGTTCAAAAGTGCGAAAATTGTCAAAAATGTGCAAGAGATCAAAAACAACCTTCGTCATTAACTCAGGTAATACAACCAACCTGGCCGTTGCAAAGATGGGGCCTGGACTTGTTATGCCCACTTCCACTAGCACAAGGTAATTTGAAATATGTCGTGGTGGCTGTAGAATATTTTTCTAAGTGGACTGAAGCAAAGCCTTTGGCTATAATAACTTTGGTTACAGTCCAGAAATTCGTCTGGCAAAATATCGTTTGTCGCTTCGGCGTGCCGAAGGCTATAACTGTGGACAATGGAACACAGTTTGATGCCGAAACTTTCAAAGATTTCTGCAACCAGATTGGCAGAAAATTCATTTTGCATCAGTCAGGCAGATGGAGTCAAACAGGCTGGTCGAAAGAGCAAATGGTATTATAATGATGGGAATAATGAAGTTAATCTTCAATCAACCTAGAGGAAAGTGGCCAGATGAGTTGATCAAAGTGGTGTGGAGCCATAATACAACTATATCAAGGTCAATAGGTTTTACACCGTTCAAGTTATTGTTTGGTGACGAAGCTATAACCCCAGAAGAAGCTAAGGCAGGGTCAATTAGAACAGTAGCTTTGGTAGAGGACGAAGCTATTTATTTTGTGGCAAAAGATGCTATAGAAGGGACCAGACTTCAGGCTGTGGAGAATATCAATAAATATCAAGCCGAAACAATAAAATGGCATGACAGAAAAGTTCGGCTGAAAAACATTAAGCCAGGGCATTTGGTACTTCAAAGAGTGGCCAATCCAGACACAGTAGGCAAGCTACAGCTGAAGTGGGAAGGACCCTTTTTGGTGGTATCTTCGTCAAGACCCGGTTCTTACAGATTGAAGGATATGGACGGCAACGACATTCCTAGATCTTGGAATGCGGATGAGCTTCGACGATGTTATGTGTAACTTGATGTAATCTTTTTCATTTTTCCCTATAGCACCCTTTTCCTTTCCAAAGGGGGAGAAAGGTTTTTAATGGGGCCATAGTTTGTAATTTTTCCTTTTCCTGTCCAGCTCTACGAGAGCAAAATCCCCCAAAAATATGTAAAATGTAAAATCTGAGCATGCACCATCGAGTGCAAAAAACGAAAAAAACAGGGAGAACCTCGAAAGTCATCCCTAAGGGAATGCAGAGCACAACGAAGCTACAAAAAGTCTTCCCAAGAGGGCGCAGCGTAAGTTTTCTGCTCAAAAGTCGTTCCTAGGGGAATGCAGAGCCAAATACCACCAAAATAGAAGGCGAAGAAGTTCAAAAGGCGTTCCTAAGGGGATACAGAACTTACACCGAAAAGTCAACGGTGATACCGCCGAAATAGAAGGCGAAGAAGTTCAAAAGACGTTCCTAAGGGAATGCAGAACTTACACCAAAAAATAAGCGGTGAAGCCGAAAAATAAACGGCAAAGAGATTTTGGTCATTTCTGAGGAAATGCAGAGTTTGGATGTGGCTTCGTACGTGTGTGTTTGGACATTCATTTGCACATTGCATCACATCATTCATTACATTCATATACATTCATTTAGACATACATAGGATCATCATTATCATATCATACAAATACAGACAGTTGCTTCGGCTCTAATGATAAGGCTTCGACGAAAGGAAAAGAAGCAGATTTATGCTTCGTTGTGTACGAAAAGAAGGGAAGGTGTTTTTCGCCTTCGGCTCAAAAAATACAAGTTTTGTCCACATCAAAGCAGTTCTTACATGGACGGAAAGGTAACAATATATTATAAGGTATGGACAAATTTACAGAGTAGTATCTAATTCTTAAATTACAATATTCTTTACAAAGATAATTCAAAAGTTTCTCTAAAGCTTTTCATAGCAATGTCTTCGGCTTCATCACCATCCGCTAAGCTTCGGATCATCCACCAAGCTTCGGATCATTGCTCTTCGGCTTCGTCATCCTGTACATAACAAAGCGTTATAAGATAAATTCAAGTTTCAAGGAAAAGGTAAGCACAAGGTATGAGTTTATTACCGGTTTCAGGTGACTTCGGGCTTCGTCACCAGCCAAGCTTCGTCCACCCTTCGCCCAAATTTGAGTTACGAATCTGTTCCCAATGCTTCGGGCCAGGCCGGGAATGTCATTCAAGTCCGCTGGTGATAAGCTGAAGTTCGGCCTGTTTACAATATTCCCGTGTGTGCAACCAGCCTTCATAAAAGCAACAGTTGTGCCACAAGAAGCTAGCAGAGCGCAGAAGTCACCATGCCCAGCTGTGACTTTATCAAGAGCATCAACTTCGCCTTCAATATGATTAAAGATGCCTGGCAGGTTTTCAGATGAAGGTTTAAACTTTTCAGAACTGGCTCCAACAGAGTTGAAGACCTGCTTCAGTCATTGCACGGAACTGTTGCCGAAGTTCAGACATTTATCTTGAAGTTCCTTCAATGACTTTTGCAAGTTCGAACTCTTTGCAACTTCAGCTTCAAGCTTTGCATCAAAATCCTTCTTCTCTTATTCGAAGCTTTTTGATTTTGTGGAGAGTTCGCTGTTTAACCTAGCAATCTTGGCGTGGGCTTCTGCCAGCGAACCCTCCATTGTTTGAATCACGGAATGCTTCTTCTCTAGAGCAGCTTCGTGATCTTTAATCTTGCCCCCTAAGCCCTTAATTATAATCTCATTTTTCTTATCCTCGAGGTCTTGTTGCATCCTCAAGGTTTTACTTAGTAGTAGACTCTGAAAAAAAACAATAAAAAGTTTTTCCTTAGTAGACTTCAGCTTCAACCTTCATCGGAAGTAACCTTCATCTCGAAAACAATAAAAATTTAAGATAAGAACTTTACCTTAAAATTAGAATAAAACAAGCTGCCGGCGATATGTTGTCGCCGGTATCTGCTGAGGTCGGCCTCAAGTTTCGGAAAGCCAACACTCTTCGATAGAGTGCTGACAACCTTTGCTCTAGTCTGGTCCTAGAGACATCCTAAGCTCTCTTCGTCAACGCCACCGAAGAGCAATGCTCCTAGTTGATAGCCGCATGATTTGCATAATCCCTCAGCTCTTCCTTCTCAGCATTAGACAGCTTTTGCCCAAGTATGTTTTGAAAATTAAAATCCTTTTCCTTCGAAGTATCTTTGGCAATCTCCTTTTCTTTCCCAGGCGCTGGGGCTAGAGTCTCTTCGACAGCTGTAGCAGTTTCTTCCGTGGCCATATCCAAAATCAACTCATCAATATCAGAAAATACGCTCTGAAGATTTGTGGCTTCGGCCGCCGCAGCTTCGGCAGTTGTAGCTTCGGTCGGAGCAGCTTCGGTAGCTGGTGTTTTTGACGCTGAAGCCGACGGTGGCGTTTCTTCAATAGCATCAATAACAGTAATAATCCTTCGCCTTTTCTCAGCAGGCTTCTTGATTGCCGTAGGCTCCTCCTTCTTCTATAAAAGCTTCATCAGTTGTGGCCCTAGTGGACTTAGCTTGAGAGGTAAAGATTCGGTCATTACCTTTAAAATTTCCTCCACGTCAACAGTAGGAGGCGTTGAAGGAATTTCTTCCTCTATATTAGTTGTTTTTTGCTTCGCAGCTACAACTTTTCTCTTCTTTGGAACAACCACCTTCGGCTCAAGGCTGGATTTTTTATTTTTCAGAGCTTTCTCATCTTCTTCTATCATCTAGCAACTTGCCTCTTCATAACACTAACAACCCTTTATCGCTTAGGTCCTTCGGCACCCTTGCTTAACCGTTCATAGTCAGGGTATTCAAATTTCAGGGCATCCATTACTCGGTTCAACCTTCGTTTCGGTCGAGTGCCGAAGGCCGTGGTCATCAATTGATCTTCTTTCTTAGTATAGTTGCCCAAAATTTCATTGCACATAGCTTCAATCATTTCCAACCATTCTTGGCAAGGCTCTTTGAAATGTTTCTTGAACTTGAAGTGATAGGGCAGTCGAACAAGATCATTCTTTTTCTTTTCTCCTTTAAGCATCGGCATATTCCATTCCTTTAACGTTGGAAATACTTGTTGGAACTTGCTCTCAGTTGCAAGGGGATCCAACAAGGGTGAACAGTGATGACAACAGCGCACTCGCGTTAGATGGCAAAAGCTCTGTTGATCTGGCCTCTCACGGGCACTGTGCAGGGGTATTTATAGGTACCTGAGTGCGCAGCACCCCGAGCTAAGGACGCATGTGCCCTCAGCTACCTAGATTATCCCTAGAATATTCCCATAAAGCGGGGTTAGAGACCGTAATTACAGGAATGCTTTTACAAATTAGGCCTGTAACGCACGGCAGCCAAGCGGGGCCCGTTACAATGGGCCGGATTGCACGTGGGCCTCCGAGCTGGACGAGGCCGCACCGTGGGATGCCCTTCGCCGCCAGTCTTCGTCTGGTGCGGAAGAAGCGAAGGGTGTCCCTGCCTGTTTTGTTTCTGTTAGTTCAGCTGCTGCAGCGAAGGCTTCGAGCGAAGGGTGGCGCCTTTGCCTTCGCCCCAACATTTGCCCTCCGAGGGACCAGTTCGACAAAGTCACCTGGTGCCGAAGACGTCGTTAGATGGCGGAGACGCTGCCCTCGCTCGAAGTGGTTCCGCGGGGGTTTTTGACATGACCGTTGATTGACGGCGTACTGTTGGATTGCGGGTTTCCCGAAGCACCGCGCCCTGTTGGATTGCGGGTTTCCCGAAGAGCCGCGCCCTGGCTATAAAAGGGGGCGGGGGTCGGCGCTTTTTGAACTTCACCTTCCGCGCTCCGCGAAAACCCTAGCCGCCCTTTCCGCCGTCTTGCTGCTCGTCTGCCCGCCGTGCGCTTGTTCGCCGGAGATCTGGCTCGAGTGAAGCAGACCGCCCGCCGCCGCCGACGGTACGTAGCGATGCCGTCCTTGTCTTCGTCCGCTGCCGCTACACCGCCGGCCGTTCCCTCGCCGCCGGCCGCCGCCTCGTCTGAGGAGACGCTGAGTAGTTTAATGGCGGAGGAGTTGCGCGCCGGCGATTCTGTTGATTTTGGCGTATCGCGGACGTCGTCGGCCCGCGTGCAAGATATGCAACGGTTGGGTTACTTCGGTGGCGGAGTTGGTCGAGTCCCGGGGACGGAGGAAGTCCCCGAGCCAGAGGGCGAGTTGGTTGTTTTCGAGGCGTTCTTCGCCGCCGGACTCCGCTTGCCTGCGCACCGATTTGTTGGCGAAGTCCTGCGCAGGTTCAACGTTCAAATACATCAGCTGACACCGAATGCCATAGTGGCTCTGTCGAAGTATGTCTGGGCGACGACTTCGTACGGCGGACATCCATCGATGGAAGTTTTTGCGAAGTATTATTGTTTGCATTGGCAGAAGAGGATGATTGGAGGCGAAGTTGCTCAGTTTGGATCCTGCACATTCACGCCGAAGACCGGCAAAACCACGATGCAGGTAGTCGAGTTGGTTCCTTGCGCCCGCAACAAGTGGGGCAACTGGAATGAATTTTGGTTTTACGTCGCTGAGGGTACCGTCGAAGGCCATGAGGGACTCCCCGTGTCCGCGATGTGTTCTCATTTTTACTCAGCGTACCCGCCCTTTGAAGTGGCGGAGGGGGATGAGGACGAAGGGGCTCTTTGGCTCGCCGCCGGCCTGAGCAGTGGGCGCGACTTGGTTGAAGAATTTGTGGCGTACGGGGTGTGGCCGTTGGCGCATGGCTGGGCGTTGGGCGAAGTATGCCCTCGCCAGATGCCTTTTCATGGTGGAAGGGTGGTGCGGAGTCCTGCCTTCGCCCTGAATCTGCAAAATCGCGATCCGGCCGCCGTTGTGCGTGAGGCGGAGGATGGGGCGGTGCGGCTTGTTGGACGCTACGTGCCGAGGACAGAGGGCCAGCGCAGCTAGGATATCCGCAGGTCGAATGACCGCTTGAACAGGGTTTTTGAATTAAATCAATTGCCATATGATGGCTACCCTGGTCAAGACGATGTGGACCGCCGTGGGAAGAAACCGGCGGTGGAGACTGGAGACGACCCTGCGCCGGCGGCCGCCCCATCCTCTAAAAAGAGAAAATTAGGTACTGCTATGGGAGGACTTGGGGTTTCTGATCGTTTTGCTAGAGAGTTGATGAGGACGTGCGCGGCCCCGGGGGAAAGGATGTCTTCGCCCGAGCTCCGGGAGTCTTCGACTCGGATGTTGAGGGTTACCGGGGGTTGCTGGCCTAGGAATGTTCCTGTCCCCCGCGCGGCTGGCGAGGACTGTTTTACATCTCGCATGGTTCGTGAATGGAGGGTATTTCCTTATGGGCGGAATATTGCTGCTGTTGTGTCAGCAGTGATGGACAAGGATCGCTAGGGAGCTGCACAGAATCGCCAGGCGGCTGTCAGGCTCGTTGAAGCCAGGCCGAAGAGGCAGCGGGGGGCTGCGAAGGCTGTGGCCACCGGCGGAGGCCGGCCGCCGCTGGCGGCGAAGTCGGGCGTCCCTGCATCTAGCAAGGCGCCGGAGGCAACGACAGGCCCCGGAGGCTCGAAATCGGCGAAGGCGGTGCCGCCGTCCAGCGGAGTGGCGGAGGTCGCGAAGGCGGCCCGAGCGTTGCCGTTGGCGGGCAAACGTGTCGCTGACTTCGTCACCGATATTAGTGTGGACGACTATCTCGGTGGTAAGTTGTTGGCTTGGCCTTTTTTTTTGATTGGTTCGCTGGTACGTTGCAGGGTTGGGCGAAGGCCAACTTGCTATGGTTGCGCCTGCCGCGGCGACCACGATGGCTGCCGCAGTGCCGAAGGCGAAGGGCGGGGCTCTTAGCGTCGGAGGCGAGGCATCGGCCCTCGCGGTTGTCATGGATGAGGCGGGCGCTGCGTCCCTTCGGCTGACGGAGGTGACGGAGGCGCTACGTCAGGTCCGCTGAGTTGGACTTCGTCCCCGTTTTTTTTGGGGCCGCGGTCTTACGATTGCTCTGCAGGTGGCTGACTTCGCCAGCCGCACTGCGTCGGGGGCCCTCACGGCGGCTGTGGCTGCCGAAGTCGAAAGACTTCGGACACAACATGCTGACGTCGTCCGTGAAAAATCGGCCGCCGACAGCAAGTGTCGCAAGCTGGCGGACAAGGTGGCCACACTGGAGGACGAGAAGGCCGCCCTCTGGCGCCAGCTGGCGGGGGAAAGGAGGGAGACCAACGAGGCCCTTGTCAAGGCGCAGGCTGCGCAGGCGGAGGCCAACCTGGCACGGGCGGAGGGCAATCTTGCTAGGGAGCGCGCCGAGCAGCTGCAGGAGCGGCTCACCGCACTGGAGAGCCGTGTGAAGGGGGCCGAGGCCGCGTCACGAGCGGAGGCAGAGCGGACGCGCCAACTGCTTGTAGATACATATCGTGGCCTGGGCGCGGGGACCGGTGAATTCGAAGTGCCGGACCGAGAGCCCGGACTTCGGTGCCTGGAGTGGGTGCAGGAGGAGTTGCAGGCGCTCCCCACTGTCGTGGAGGGGTTTATGGGTATGCCTCCCTGGTCACCTGCGAGGGGGCGATGAACGCGCTCTCCCGCGAAGGGTGCCGGCACTTCGAGGTCTTCGACCAAGTCGAAGAAGATTTTGAGCAAGATATCTTCAAGGTTGAGGACCCCGTAGTGAAGGAATCCGCCGGAGCTATCTTCGACCGGCTGTGGGGTCCACACGGTCGCGAGGTGGTCAGGGAGCGCGCCGAGACGGCGAGGGCTCAGGTAACGTGTTCGCTGGTTTGGTATTTGATGGACGTGAGCTGTGTGTGTGTTTGATGAATTTTGTGTGTTTTGGCTTAGGCGGCGCGTGGCGAGAGGGTCGACGACTTCGGGGCGCTGAACAGCATGCTGACTGACCCGGAGTCGACCCCGGCGGAGGCCGCGTCTGGGGTCGCCCTGGAGCCGACCCCGGACATTGCGGGGGACGCGCCGGGTGCCCCCGCATCCGCTGCGGCCGGCGAAGACCTGCCCCCAGAGGTCGCCGAAGGCGCGCCTGATGCCTCCGCAGCTCCCGCGCCGAGTGCTGAAGATCCCGCAGCGGTAGTGGCGGAGATAACAGTGGAAGCAACGGTGGAGCCAACGGCGGAGGCTCCCGCAACGTCAGGGCCGTCGCAGGTGGCGTAGTGGGTGTAGAGGGTTGGGGGAATTTGTACATGTTACTGAATTTTGGTTGCTGCGCAGGTTCAAGATTTTGGGCCTGCGCACACAACCGCTACTACTAAATTTTTGGCGGCTTCGACCGCGGAAGATGGTAATGAATGTGGTGGGTCTGCATCTGAGTTATTTGATTGTGCTGACTCTGGGAGCTCGATTGAGTGGACTGAGGAGTCGTCGGAGGACTTGGACTACTTCGCGGCCTTGGATGTGGCTGCGCGGAGGCTTCGCCGCACGCCGCGGACGCAGGGGATGTGCCAGGTCCTAGCACCGGGCGACGGCGACGAAGGGCAGTTGTGAAACGTAGAGTTAGTGGGGCGGAGGGGGCTCGGCTTCGTGTGAGTGGGGCTGGCCGGCAGGAACTGTTGTCTTTGCCGGCCGCCGAGAATACAGGTGAAAGGGAACTGCGAAGTCTTTTTGCAGGTGAGGAGCTTAGGATAATGTTATTTAATTATAGGGAGATGGGAATTATTCCTAAGGTTGAGCCGTTGTAGAGTGTGGTGCCCTCGCTTGTATATGTAGAGGCTTGTATGATGAAATTGTGTGCCCTCGCTTGCATATGTGTGCGAAGGCGTTGTGTACTTTGTCTGGTTTGTTTTGTTGTGCTGTGTTGGTGTGATTAAAGTTGGTCTTGGCGTGGACGGTTTGATGTTGTCGTTTCTGCCTTTGTTGTGCTAGTCCGGTTGCACCCTTAGGTGTCTTCTGCGCGGATAGTCTTCGCGATAGACTTCGATTTTTTCGCACATGTTGTGCTAATTCGGCTGCACCCTTAGGCGACTTCTGCGTGGATAGTCTTCGCGATAGACTTCGATTTTTTCGCACTTGTTGTGCTAATCCGGCTGCACCCTTAGGCGACTTCTGCGCGGATGGTCTTTGCGATAGACTTCGATTTTTCCGCACTTGTTGTGCTAATCCGGCTGCACCCTTAGGCGACTTCTGCACGGATAGTCTTCGCGATAGACTTTGTTTTTTTTTCGCACTTGTTGTGCTAATCCGGCTGCACCCTTAGGCGACTTCTGCGCGGATAGTCTTCGCGATAGACTTCGATTTTTTCGCACTTGTTGTGCTAATCCGGCTGCACCCTTAGGCGACTTCTGCGCGGATAGTCTTCGCGATAGACTTCGATTTTTTCGCACTTGTTGTGCTAATCCGGCTGCACCCTTAGGCGACTTCTGCACGGATTTGTCGCACGCGAGGGTGGCTAGCGCTTAGCCTCGCGGTGACCTTGTGTTGGTCGAATGTCGAATACCGTCGTTGCGGTCTTTTTCGACGCATGTCTTTGCGGGGGATTTTTCACACATATATTACATGGCTCCGCCTCGTTAAAAACCTCACCCCCTGGGAGGAAAAGAGCGCGGGCCGGTACAAGATTGTTTTTGCGAATTACAAGGGCGAAGACGGCCCTGAGGAATCAGACAAAAAATTTGCGGAGGTTGTCGATGTTCCAGGAGTGCTCTAGGTCCTCGCCGTTTGGCGTTGTGAGCCTGTAGGCATTGGGGGAAGCTTTTGTCTTGACTATGAAGGGGCCCTCCCACCTGGGCTCCAGCTTGCCCTTGGACTCCGTCCGAGCTGTTCGAACGAGTACGAGGTCCCCCTCGCTGAACTCCCTCGGGATGACTGAGTGGTCGCGCCATGCTTTGGTCTGGGCTTGGTATTTGTTCAGGGCCTGTAGGGCAAAGACTCGGTCTCCGTCGATGAGATCCTTTGAAGTTGGCTCGTCCACATCGGGGACGGCTGACGGAACTGTTCGCTGGGACCCGTGCTTTATTTCTTGCGGGGTCATGGCCTCCGATCCGTATAGAAGGCGGAAGGGAGTAAACCCGGTCGCCCTGCACTCAGTCGTGTTTAGTGCCCAGACTGCCTCAGGTAACAAATCGGTCCATCTGCCCTTCTTTTCATCAAGGAGCATTTTCTTGATAGCTGTGAAGATTTTCCCGTTGGCGCGCTCCACGACCCCGTTGGACTGTGGGTGATAGACTGAGGCGAAGGCAAGCTTGGTGCCAATGGAGAAACAAAAATCCTTGAAGTCTTGGTTGTCAAACTGCTTGCCGTTGTCAACTGTTAGTTCGGATGGTACTCCGAAGCGGCAAACGATGTTCTGCCAGAAGAATTTTTGGGCAGTCTTTGATGTTATTGTAGAAACAGCCCGCGCCTCGATCCATTTGGTGAGGTACTCGACCGCGACGAAGGCGAACTTAAGGTTCCCCTGAGCGGTGGGCAGGGGCCCGACAATGTCGAGGCCCCAGCGCTGGAGAGGCCATGTATGGGCGATCAGCTTTGTATACTGCGAGGGGACGCCTGACCGAGGAGAAAACTTCTGGCAGGCTTCGCAGGACCGTGTGACCCGATTTGCGGCGCAAATCATTGCGGGCCAGTAAAAACCCTGGCGAATCACCTTAGCAGCAAGGGCCCTCGGCCCTGCGTGTGAGCCGCACGTGCCACTGTGGACTTCACGTAGAATCTGCATGCCTTCGGCTTCGGTGACACACTTAAGCATTGGTTGACTGACCCCTTTTTTGTAGAGTTGGCCTTCAATCAGTGCGAAGTCTCGGCTTCGATGTCTGAGACGCTTGGCCTCAATAATGTCGGCTGGATGATAATACCCCTGCAGGAACAGGGTTATGGGTGCCCGCCAGTCTTCGGCCATGATAAGGTTGACTGTGCGGTGGCCCTCGCTGTCATTGGTTATTTGGAGCCCTTCAGGGCTCCGGACTGCTGGCGTGCCGATGACATGAAAGAACACATCGGAGGGCAGAGTTTCGCCCCTGGCGGCGGCCTTGGCCAATGCGTCGGCCTCCTCATTCTTGGCCCGATCCACATGTTGCAAGGTGAACCCCTTGAACTGCCTCTTGAGACTTCGGATGGCCGCGAGGTACTGCATGAGCGCGGGGTCCTTGGCTGCATAGTCTTTCTCGACTTGGCCGGCAACTACCTTGGAGTCTGTTTTGATGATGCAGGTGGTGACTCCGAGGGCCCTTAGCTTGCGGAGGCCGAGGATGACTGCTTCGTATTCTGCTATGTTATTTGTGCATCTGTCGGATTCCAGATTGAAGCTGAGTCGTGCTGCATATCTGTGCTTGACCCCAACTAGTGAGGTGATGACTGCAGCGACGCCTGCCCCCGCATGGCACCATGCGCCGTCGCAATGGATCGTCCAAGTCTTCTCTGCGGACGGATCTGGCTGTGTTGTTGGCCCAGTCCAGTCGACGACGAAGTCTGCCAGGACTTGAGACTTGATAGTTGTCCTGGGCTCGAAGCAGATGTGGTAGCCGGAGAGTTCGGCCGCCCACTTGGCAATCCTCACCGACGCCTCCGGGTTTCTGAATAATTCGCCGAGTCCTCTGTTTGAGGTGACTCGGACCTTGAATGCTTCGAAGTAATGGCGCAGTTTGCGCGACGACATGACGACTGCATAGGCAATCTTCTCCAGCTCTGTCATGTTGCACTTGGACGGTGTCAGCACTTCGGAGACATAATACACAGGGCACTGCCGGACCACGCCCTCGACAGTCTGCTCCTGCACTAGTGCCGCACTGACCGCATGTGGCGAAGCCGCGACGTAGAGCAGCAGGGGGAGCGAGGGGTCAGGGCTGGTAAGGACGGCCAACTCTGTCAGGTACTGTTTTAATGAGGCGAAGGCTGCCGCCTGCTCTGGTCCCCAGGCGAAGTCTTTTGCACCACGGAGTGTCTTGAGGAAGGGGAGACTTCGCTCGGCGGACCTGGAGATGAATCTGTTGAGAGCGGCCAATCTGCCTGTCAGGCGCTGGACGTCCCTGACGGACTGCGGAGGCGTCATGTCCAAGATGGCCTGAATCTTGGTCGGATTGGCCTCGATGCCGCGGTGTGATACCAGGTAGCCCAATATTTTGCCTTGGCGAACGCCGAAGACGCACTTTTCCGGGTTTAGGCGGAGTTGTACGTCTCGCATGTTCGCGAATGTTTCGGCGAGGTCGGCGAGGTGGTCCTCCTTGCTTTTGCTGGCGACGACAATGTCGTCTACATATGTGAATATGTTTCTGCCGACCTGCCCTTCGAGCACTGTTTTGGTAAGCCTGGAGAAGGTGGACCCGGCGTTCTTGAGTCCCTCCGGCATTCTGATGAAGCAATATGTGCCGAAGGGTGTTATAAAGCTGGTGCTGGCCTTGTCTTCTTCCTTCATGTATATCTGGTGGTAACCGGAGAAGCAATCGAGGAGGGACATGACCTCGCATCCGGCCGCGCTATCGACTATTTTGTCGATCCGCGGCAACGGGAAATTGTCCTTTGGGCAGGCTTTATTGAGACTGGTGAAGTCGATGCACATTTGCCACTTCCCGCTCTTTTTCTGCACCATCACGACATTGGAGAGCCATGTGGGGTAAGCCACCGGCTCGATGAATTTGGCCTCCAGGAGGCGGTGCACCTCTGCCTTGGTGGCCTCCGTCTTTTCGTCGGACATCCTGCGAAGCCGCTGCTTTTTCGGCCGTATCGAAGGGTCGATTCCTAGACTGTGCTCAATTATTGAACGGCTGACCCCAACCAGATCGAGGGCCGACCAGGCGAAGACATCTTTGTTCTTGGACAGGCAGCAGAGGAGCTTTTCTTCTTCATGCGAAGTAAGGTCTTCGCTGATAATGACTGTCTGCCTGGGCGTGGCCTGGTCGAGGGGGACAGTCTTGGTCCTGTCGTTGCTCTGCAGCTGCACCTTGTCGTGTTGCTTATCGGTTGGGCTGGCAGGCGTTGGGACTTCGCGTTGGGCCGTGAGGCAGTGCACGTTTCTTTGATCGGGCACGAAGTCCCGCTCTATGTTACGCGCAGTCTGTTGATTGCCGAAGACTGTGATGACACCTAACGGACCTGGTATCTTCATACATAGGTACAGTCCGTGAATGGCTGCTTCGAACTTATTGATGGAGCCCCGGCCCATGATGGCATTGTAAGGATATACCATGTCCACTATGTCAAAGGTTATTTGCTCGCTTCGGGCATTGGGTGCTACACCGAAGGAGAGAGGCAGCTCTATTTTGCCGACGGGGAAGGTGCCCTTGCCGCCGAAGCCATACAACGGGTTGTCCGAAGGCTTAAGCAGGCTGTGGCTTATGCCCATGCGATCGAAGGCGTGGAGGAAGATAATGTCCGCCTGACTGCCGTTGTCAACGAGGACCTTGTGCAGGTCCTAGCCTGCCACGCTGCAATTGATAACCATGGCGTCGCAGTGGGGGGCGCTGCGCAAGTCGACGTCCCGTGCGTCGAAGGTTAGCGGTATGTGGGACCACTTTGTCTGCACGACTGGGCCCGTGACGGCGACATGGTTGATGCTGCGGTAGTGGTCCCGCTTCTGCCGCTTGGTGTCGAAGTCAGTGCTGGACCCCCAAGTTATCATGTGGATGACTCCGCGATATGGTTGATCGGCGAAGTCTTCCTGCTTTGGGGCATGGGGGATGTTTTGATGTTGCTGGTGTGGTGGTGGGGGTGGAGGAGGTATGATTTGTACTTCCTGATGGTGTTGGTAAGCGTGGTGCGGTGGATGCGGGGCGGGAGCGTGGATATATGGTGGAGGGGGTTGCTGGTAATTGTGCGCGACAATTCTGGGGTTGTCGGCTTGCTGCGCCCGTGCCATTCTGTCTCTGGTAGCCTTCGTTTTGGGGCAGTCTTTGGTTTGGT
The DNA here is from genome assembly GCA_029449295.1 of Zea luxurians. Taxonomy (NCBI): domain Eukaryota; kingdom Viridiplantae; phylum Streptophyta; class Magnoliopsida; order Poales; family Poaceae; genus Zea; species Zea luxurians. The sequence goes on along the minus strand of JAOPSE010000810.1, from coordinate 262,998 downwards.
GGGCGCAGTCTTCGCCATGGAAGAGGCAGTAGAATCGGCGCGGCGGCTGCGCACGTCCTCGGCCCCTGCCACGAGTGCCGTTTCCGCGGCCCTGGGGGGATATTCCTGGCGACGAGGGGGGTCAGCAGCGGGATGCTGGTTGGCGATGTTGTGCACTTGCTGCTGATTGCGGCCGTCTCGACCGGAGTCTGGCTGCGGAGTCCTTGTCCACGTGCGGCTGGACTGTGGAGCATCTTTTGGCTTCCTTTGGGACTCAATCTTGCGCTGGTGGAGCTCTTCGGATCTGGCGTACTTTTCAAATAGCTTATATAACTCTTGGAGGTTCTTCGGTGGATCTCTGATGCAGTGGCTGTAAAGGACGCCGGCGCGAAGGCCACTGATAGCATAGTGGATGGCAATCTGGTCATCGACTGAGGGCAGTTGTGACTTGAGTGTTAAAAATTTGCGGTAATACTCCCTCAGAGTCTCCTTTTCTAGCTGCTTGCAGAGCGAAAGTTCGGCCAGGGCGTCGGTGTCTGGGCGGTACCCCTGGAAGTTGAGCAGGAACTTGTCCCGGAGACTTCTCCAGGAATCAATGGATAGCGGAGGCAACCTGGTGAACCAGGTGAGTGCGGGGCCCTCGAGGGCGATGATGAAAGACTTCGCCATTGTGGCGTCGTCCCCTCCGGACGATGCAACGGCGACCTGATAACTCATTATGTATTGAGCCGGGTCGGTGCTGCCGTTGTACTTGGGATAGGTCCCTGCCCGCAAGTTAACCGGCCACGGCATCACTTGCAGGTGAGGCGCCAGGGGACTTCGCTCATCGAGATAGTTGACCCCTTGGAATGGCGCGGCGTGCGGGAAGGTGTGGTCGCATTGAGGGAAATGCGGGTCCTCCGGTTGCGCGCGGTGTTGCAGGGGTGGCCCATGCTGCAGGCCGGGGTGGCCTTCGCGCGTGTCTTCGAGTTGTGCGCACTGCTGGAGGGGTGACTCATGCTGCAGGCCGAGGTGGCCTTCGCGCTGCATCAGCGCAATCTCCCGCTCGAGTTCCTGGGCCTTGTGCTCTTCGTCGCGTATCATTTGCCGCACTTTGGCTAGTGCGGACACACGTTGGCGCTTGGCCTCCAGTATCTCCTTCTGCCTCTGGAGATTGCGGTTCTTGAGGCGCAGGGCGCGCAGCTGTAGCTGTTCTTCTGCTGAGACGCCGAGGACTTCACCGTCCTCGGCGAGGTCCGCGCCCTTCGGTGGTGCGAAGCCTGAGGGTGGCTGCGGTTGTCCCTCAGAGTCGCAGGTGCGGAGGGTGTCGTCTTCGCATGCGCGAGGGACATCGTCTTCAGTGGCCTCTTGGTGGGTGGATTGGGTGAGGGCGAGGGCCTTGCCCTTTCTTGCGGCGAGCAGTGCTGTCTTCGCAGCCTCGTCAGCCTTCGGGTTAGCTCTCTTGGGTGCCATCGCGGGTGGTTTTCTCGTAGCACGAACGGTGGGCGCCAAATGTTGGAACTTGCTCTCAGTTGCAAGGGGATCCAACAAGGGTGAACAGTGATGACAACAGGGCACTCGCGTTAGATGGCAAAAGCTCTGTTGATCTGGCCTCTCACGGGCACTGTGCAGGGGTATTTATAGGTACCTGAGTGCGCAGCACCCCGAGCTAAGGACGCATGTGCCCTCAGCTACCTAGATTATCCCTAGAATATTCCCATAAAGCGGGGTTACAGACCGTAATTACAGGAATGCTTTTACAAATTAGGCCTATAACGCACGGCAGCCAAGCGGGGCCCGTTACAATGGGCCGGATTGCACGTGGGCCTCCGAGCTGGATGAGGCCGCACCGTGGGATGCCCTTCGCCGCCAGTCTTCGTCTGTTGCGGAAGAAGCGAAGGGTGTCCCTTCCTGTTTTGTTTCTGTTAGTTCAGCTGCTGCAGCGAAGGCTTCGAGCGAAGGGTGGCTCCTTTGCCTTCGCCCCAACAATACTCTATTGGCTAAGTATTCCTGCACCAAATCTCTAGTACCGATATGCTTAGACACAACTCGGAATTCGCCCATAGCTTCTCGGCATGGTGACCCCTTCAGCATGTCGCACAGGGGCCTAGTTAACCCGAAGGTTAGGTCCAGTGGGCTTTGAACTAGCTTCTCCTTCTTCTCATCAACCTTAACATAAAACCACTCATTCTTCCAGCCGGTTGGCCATTTGGTATGGTAGCTGATCACCGAAGTCTTCATATCTTTGCGGTAAGCAAAGTTGTAACAGCCAAAATTCTCGTGTAGCCCATCTTCTCTAGCCTTCGTCTGATAATAAAGCTCGTGCACCCGGTAGAAGGCTTAGGCGGGTCCACTCCTTGGCTTCGGAGAGCCCAGATAAAGACGCTGAGCGTAACGATGGCGTTAGGGGTCAGCTGATGAAGATAAATTTTGAAATCTCCCAAAACATCCCTAATCATTTCGTGCAAAGGAAACCTCAATCCTGCTTTGAAGAAACTTCTGAAAACTACCACTTCATCATCTTCTGGCTTCGGAGTGGTTTCTTCCCTGCCAAAACGAATCAGCTTCTTCTCGGCTTCCCCGAAGTAGCCTAGCTTCATCATCATGGGCATATCAGCCTCAGAGACAATAGAGTTTCCAAAATCCAAGTGGCTGGGCTTGGATGGCATGACAGTGTTATAATCTATCTCTTCTTCATCACCATCACCCTCTTCAATGTCAGCCTGTTCAGCTTCGGCAGTAGGTGCACCTTCCTCGGAAGCACCCTCTGTCACAACCAATCTCGATTGCCTCATTACTTCGGAGATTGGGGCAGTCTCAACAGCTTCGGCCTCCTCTCCGTCGCGCGTAACTCTAGCTGTTGAACGCACCCTGGCCATTTGATACTGAATTTCTCACGGTTTTGACGAAGTTGATGACTTTTTGTAATTTTGCCGAAGCTCCCTCTTATGACGAAGCTAAAACAAGATGATGCTCTGATTGAGAATACGATGAATAAGCTTCTACTATGGTCAAATTTTTCAGCAGCACAACAGTGCAATAGTAATAAATGCTGTGGTAACTTCACACCTACCCGTCTGTTTATATAGTGCTGCAGGTGGGAAGGTAAATCGTCAAGCCGCTCGCACCCGCTGAACAGTCGCCCGCACCCACTGAACGATGGACCACAGTGCACGAGAAGGTGAATCACCAGATCACGCGTACCCGATGTATGGTGGGACCACCTCACAATCAGAATATTTAATCGTTTCTCAACAACGAGCTCAGGGAAGGTGTTTTCGGACCTTCAGCATTCCGAAGCCTAAGAGATTTTTTCATGGGTCGAGCTCGTTACGAAAAACGATCTGGCACCGTGAAGAGGATATTGTTGGGGGTCTGCTTCGTCGCCGAAGGTCCTGTAAGAAGAAACACCTTCAGAAGATCAACACAGAAGCAAAGCCGAAGCTACCATCCGGGGAGCTTCGGCATAGTGACACGCCTTGAGACGGAGGGTTGCACTGACTTAAAGATGAAAAGACAGATTGACCCATGATAGTTTGTGTCATGATTGTAATCGATTGTAAAGGGTATGAATGTAATTTCACACAGGTTGCGCCTATGCCTATAAATAGATGAACAGTACCCCCGTACTGTACACACTTACTTGTATTCACTCGTACGTCACCTGGATTTTCACCTTCTGTCAAGCCGAAGGTACAAATGTAATTCGATTTTGTCCATATTTAGTCATAATAAAAGTATCTTAATAATGTCATATGATTATGATTATTCATCTTATTTTTCATGTTTCATATGCTTCTACTTTCATTATTATAATATTATTGAGATGATGAAGGTATGCCCTTCATAACCTTTGTCTGAAGATCATTATATCCTAAGGGAGATAATGCTTCGAAGGACGAAGGGCTTTAACCATTAATACTTTGTGTTGCCTTGTTCTTATCTTATAGCATTTGAGAACAAGTCCATCTTGTTTATTTTGAAACACCCACTTTGTTCCAATGACTCTTGCGTCTTGTGGAGGCTTCTCCAGGGTCCAAATTTGATACAGAGTGAAGTTGTTTAATTCTTCATGCATTGCATTCACCCAGTCCAGATCATTTAGCGCATCATCTATACATGTAGGCTCAACACAATAAAGAAAGGAATGTTGTTCAATAAATGAAGCATATCTTTGTGAACAAGTAATAACCCCTTTTGAAGGATTCCTAACAATGAGATCTTGTGGATGTGATTGTAGCAGTGATGAGTTCCTCTTATCAACCACTTGGGAAGAAGATCTTAGAGCATCACCATCTCTAGCTTGTACCATCGCATGTTCATGAGAGACAAATGTATCTTCATTTGCATGCATCTCATATTTTTCATCATCTTGTGGTACATGTGATGAAGAAGGCCTGTTGATATCATGCATGTATTCTTCATCTTCTTTTGGTTTGATAGCTCCAATTGGCATGTCCTTCATAGATTCCCTAAGTGGTTCATCACCTACATCATCAAGATTTTCAAGTGCTCCTTGGGAGCCATTAGTCTGATCAAATTCCACATCATATGTTTCTTCCACCACGCCGGTGGCATGATTGAAAACTCGATATGCTTTGGATTTTGATGAATAACCAAGTAAGAAACCAATGTCACAACGTCTTTGAAACTTCCCTAGGTGATGTCGTTTCTTGTAGATGTAGCATTTGCTTCCAAACACTCGGAAGAATGAGACATCTGACTTTTTCCCATTTAGAAGTTCATAGGGAGTCTTCTCAAGTAACCGTTGAGGAAACAACCTGTTTGATGCATAGCATGCAGTGCTGTCAGCTTCAACCCAAAACCTCTTCAGTGTGTTATACTCGTCAATCATTGTTCTTGCAAGAGTGATCAAGGGTCTATTATTTATTTCTACAACTCCATTTTGTTGAGGTGTATATGTTGCAGATACTTCATGTTTGATCCCAATTTCATCACAGTATTCATGAATGTTGGTGTTGTCAAATTCCTTTCCATTGTCACTTCTGATTTTCTTGATTTTGCAGTCAAATTGATTTTCTTGGAATCCCAAGGTTTCTATATCTAAATCATTTGAATATCACTGACTCATCATCCATTTTAGACACAACAACCTCTGTAGGATTGAATAAACATTAAAGGCGAAGATCACATAGTTGACCAACTGATAGCAAGTTGAAGCTAACTGGTGCAACCAAGAGAACATTTGAAATTGAAAGATCATTTGAAATTGCCACCTTGTCAGGCCCTTAAACTTTTCCTTTTGAATTGTCCCCAGAAGTGATTTTATCTTATTCATCAACATCTTCATCTAGTGAGGTGAACATTCGTGGGTTGCCAGTCATATGTTGAGTGCATCCACAATCAATTACCCAATGGCTCCCACCGGTCTTGTAGTTCACCTACATGCACAAATAAATCAAGCTTCAACCTTGGGACCCTATCTTGCATAGAGCCTGTAACTTTCTCGATCAAGGACTTTGCAACCCAAAATTGTCTAGGTCTACTCTTGCTTGGTGGACCTAAGAATGTTACTTTGACCGTCCCATTTGCAACTTTTCTTAGTACATAGTGAGCATTGAATGCAAATGGTTTGGAGTGCTTTGGCAAGGGAGTTGATGGTGTGGTTTTGCAATTGTGGGCAAAGTGTCCTTTTTTTCCACACTCATAGCACTTGATTGGCTTAGGATTTTGTTTAGCCTTGTATTGATTTATTGCTTTCTTTTGCACAAAAGAATTGTATCCAATACCACTCTTGTTATTTTCATGAGTGTGTTCATGAGGAGCTCATTTTGATGGTATTGGCCTTTGTTGAACTTTTGCACACTAGTGGCAAGATGTTCTTTCTCAAGCTTGAGTTTCTTGATTTCTTCTCTAAGTCTTTCATTATCCGATGCCAACTCATTATTAACAGCAATGCTTTCTATGGCAAATTTTCCCTTGGTGGTTGCATCAGTCAATTACTTCTTTAATTTCTAGTTCTCTAGTGTCATGACTTCAACTTTTTCAATCAAATCATCATGGAGACTAGATTGATCAACATTGCTCAAATCATCACATGAGGTTGCTACATCAAGCTTAACAATACGGTTAATAGTCTCATGTGTATCACAAGATAAAAGATCATTTGCAATAAGAAGATTGTCATAATCAATTTTAATTTTTGTGTAATATTTTTTTATCTTGACAAGCCTATCTTTTAGCTCCCTATTTGCTTCACTTAATTTTTCACATGTTTCTTTAGCATCTTTATGGGAGGTCTTGAGCTTATTCTTGGTGGATGACATAGTTTTGTTTTCTTCCTTCATTTCCTCACTAGCTTTAACAACTATGTCATACTTAGCAGTTAAGAACTCATTTTCATCTTTTAGCTTGTTACATTTAACTTTGGACTTTCTAATGATTTAAGTATATTCTTTAAGCAAGTCCGCTAATTCATCATAAGTAGGAGAAGCATATTCATCGTCACTATCACTATCACAATATTCAACAATGACATTTTCATTTTGTAACTTTCGTTCACCTTTGGCCATGAGGCATAGGTGTGTAGTAGATGAAGGTGATGATGATGGTGAAGAGAAATCCTGGCGAGGGCGACGAAATTTTCTTCATCTTCTTCTTCACTTGAGGATTCAATGTCGGTGAGCCAATCACCAACAATATATGATTTCCCATTCTTCTTTTTGTGAAACCTCTTATGCTTGCCTTCTTTCTTCTTGAAGAACTTCTTTTCTTTATTCTCATCGTCACTTTCATCATCTTTCTTGCCCTTGAATTTGTTTTTCTTCGGCTTGTTGCATTGACGACCAAGATGGCCAAGTTCTCCACAATTGTAGAAATCCATCTTGGCGATGGGCTTTCTCTTGCTAGAGAAAAAATTCTTCTTTCTTGAATCAAATTTGATGCCTTCTCGATTGAGTTTCTTCAACATCTTTATTGTCTTTTTCCCCATCAAGCCAATATTTGTATCAAGATCATTATCAATTGAGGAATCTTCCTCAACTTGGATTTTAGTCTTGACTTTCTTTTCTTGACTAGCTTTGAGAGCCAAGTCTTTCTTCTTGGAGGAAGACTCATCCTTGTCATTGATGTGCATATACATTTCATGAGCATTGATCTTTACCAATATTTGAGTTGGTATAGTGATGGAAAGATCCATTTGATGTAGCACGGTGATAATGTGGACATCCTTCTCAATTGGCAAGGCACTAAGAATTTTCCTCACAACATCCGGTTGGGAAATTTGAGTGAGTCCCAAGCCTTTGACTTCCTCTACAAGAATATTAAATCGTGAGTACATAGCATTTGCATTCTCATTAGCAAGCATTTCAAAAGAGTTTAATTTTCTCATGGCAATATGATATCTATCCTCACACTCACTTTTAGTTCCTTCATGTAGAGCACAAATGTCTAACCACAAATCATTAGCATTTTTGTGATTTCTAACTCTATTGAATACATTCTTGCAAAGACCACTAAAAATAGTGTTTTTGGCCTTTGCATTCCATTTCTCATAGTTGTACTCATCACCCGTAAGATTAGTGGCATCTCTAGGTTCGGGGAACCCTTGGGTGGTGGCTTTGTAGGCTCCAATATTTATAGCCTCTAGATAAGCTTCCATACAAATTTTCCAATAAGGAAAATCGTCATCATAAAAAACGAGACGAGGTCCATCCCGACCGGACATCGTTACTCTAACGGTTAAGCTAAACTAAGAGCAACAAGGCTCCAATACCAATTGAAAGGATCACGATGCCCAAGAGGGGGGGGGGTGAATTGGGCTTCTCTAAAATTCCAACAAAAGTTAAACCCTAAGCATGAGCCCGACTTCACCCAAACTACTAGCAATAGGTAAATGCTACGAATAGACAACAACCCTAAGTCATTACTACAAATACAAACTAAGCAAATGCATAAAGTAAAATGAGTAAAATGATCAAAGTAAATGCAGAATGTGAAGTAAGGACAAGAAGACTCCTCCAAATTTTTCCCGAGGTAGCGAAGAGTCAGCACTCTTCCCTAGTACTCGTTGGAGCACCCACGCAAGGGTATCGCTCCCCCTTGGTCCTCGCAAGAACCAAGTGCTCACTATGAGATGATCTTTTGCCTCTCCGGCGTGGTGGATCCCTCATGACCACGTACAATCTCCGAGTTGGGTCACCAACAAGTCCTTCGGGGTGATCACCGAACTCCAATCACCACCAAGCTGTCTAGGTGATGCCGATCACCAAGAGTAATAAGCTATAGACTTTCACTTGACCAAGAAAAGCCTAATGCATGTGATGTGTGCTCTAGGTGGCTCTCATGTGCACTAATGAGGTCCTAACATGGCATTATGATTTTGTTAATCACCTCACTATGTTTTGGGGGCTTGCAATGCACTAGCAATGAATACAAGTGTATATGGGCAGCGATACACTTAATGTGGCTGGTAGAGGGGGTATAAATACCCCCACCAACCAAAACTAGCTGTTACTGTGACTACTGCGCATGGGCGCATCGGACAGTCCGGTGTGTCAATGGTGTGCATCCAATGGCTAGTACTGACAGCTAGCCATTGCTCTGACAGTGCACCGGACAATGAACAGTGACTGTCTGGTGCGCACCGGACTGTCCGGTGCCTGGCTAAAAATCAAGCCAGCGAACAACACGCTCTTAGGTTTCTCGAGGGCAGAGGGTTGCTCCCAGGGCATTCTTGGGCCCAATATTAGGGGGAGCACTAGACAGTCCGGTGCACTTCGAACAGTCCGGTGCCCCTAGGTCAGCAAGTCCAAGTTCTCTTCCTTAGGTTTTCTAAGCCGTTTTCGTTCTAACTTGTGAGTGAGTTATAGAGTGACAACTAGCACTAGTTGTGAGTGTGAACATGCACCAACACTACACTAGATTTCTCTTGGCCAAACTACCAATCCACAACCCCTCTTTATAATATGGCTAAAATAAAAATAGAAGACCTAACCCTATACCAAGTGTCCATAACTCCTTCGACACTTATAATTTGAAGAGCTTCATCTTTTGATTCGCCTTTTTTAGCCGTCGCTTCAAGTTCTCATTTGAGGGACTGTTTTCACCATTGTAGCGCAACTTCATGTAATGTGACCTAACTTACCATTTGCTCTAAAAACACACGTTAGTCACATATAATCTTACGTTGTCATTGATCACTAAAACCAACCAGGGGCCTAGATGCTTTCAGCAGTTTTTGAGTTTTGGTCCTCATCCTCAAACAAAATCCTCAGTGTTGGGGAGTGCAATGCAAGAGCCAGTTCTTGCTTTAATAATTCATTTTCCATTGCAATCTCATCGGAGCAAGTTTCTATAGTAAGATTCTTAACAACAGCTTGATTGCAGGGATTACAGTTAATTAAATCCAAGCAATAAGTAGAAGTATCATTTTTAATAACATTGGGAGTTTCAATTAAAGGAGCTTCTAGGGTACTTCCAATGTTTTCTAGCTTAGTAGTTAGTTCATTATTATGAACGCTAAGAATTTCTATTTTCTCTAGCAAGTTTTTAATAACATCTTGTGAGCTTGCTAACTTATCCTTAAGTTTTTTATTCGTTTTAATTAGCTATCATCCGTAGCTGAGGATGGAGCTTTTGACTCTAATTCCTCAATTTTATTTGTTAGCTGAACATTCAAATTTGCAAAGGTTTCAAATTTTTCTAGCAAATTCTTATAATAATTTTGAGACCTAAGCAACTTAATTTTCAACAATTTTAATTGAACTTTTTTGCTTTGTTTAAACATCCTCAAAAACTTAACATCATGCGCAAGTTCATCTATAGAAAGCTTATCATCATCGCTACTATCACTATCATCATCACTAGAGGATGGGATACTTGTGTTACCTCTTGCCATAAGACATTTGTGTGATGAACGTGAAGAGCATGATAAAGACCGATGGTCGTGGCTTCTTGGGAGTTCATCTTCACTTGAAGAATCATCCCAAGTCTTGACACTTGTGAGTGTCTTGTGTTTGCTCCTCGTCTTCTTGGGTTCGGCCATGTTTGGGAAATTATCCCGGAAGTGACCCTCCTCCATGCATGTGAAGTATATTTGCTTTTTCCTGTCAATGTTGAAGAGAAGATCTTCGACCTACAGGGGTACACCCATTAGATTAATCTTGTGAATCATCCTCATTACCTTTCCGACACGTCGGATCATTTCTTTATCCTTAGACGATGATGTCGAGGGTTGATCATCATTATTGTTGGGGTCTCCTTCTCTGCCAAAGGTCCTCAGGATGGAGAAATCGCCTACAACCAACAGAACTAAGTGTCGAAGCTGCAACAGACATGCACAAAGCGCGGAAGGATTATAGCTTCGGCTCAAGATGGTTACGAAGGTCAGACGCGATATTGAGCTAGAGAGGAAAAGACTCGTTAATCCCTGAAGCTTGTATTAGGATAATGTGTATGTATCAGGGTAATAAATGTTTTTCTTGGGCTGTGTCCCATGCCTATAAATAGATGAATAGTGCCCCCGTATTGTTCACGCTGGATTGGAATTGCATTCACGCCTTTTGCCTTCGAACAAGCCGAAAGTACAAATGTAATGTACATTATGTATCACTTTACTAATATATAAGATAGATTCTAAATATTATTTAGCATTTGATATGAAATGAATAAGTGACGTAATGATACATCTGTAATTATACTTTTATATTTTTGAATGATGAAGACTTATTCTTCATGACCTTCGTCCAAGACTCATTATACCCGAAGGAAGATAATGCTTCGAAGGATGAAGGTCCTTGACGTTTAACAATTGTGTTGCCTTGTTTTATGGTTCACAGTAATAAAAAACAAGTAACCAACAATTATCATCTTCTTTTTTTTCTTCTTCATATTCCTCTTCTTCTTCACTTGAGAAACTTAAGCTCTCAGACTTCTTCTTGCCTTTCTTCTTTTCATCACATGCAAAAGAATATGGCCTTGATGAAGTAGGCTCCTCTTGACCCATCTTGCATGACATTTGAAATTCTATAATCTTTTCGATCAATATGACCAGGGTCATTTGGCTCAAATCCTCCAAGTTGTGAAGGATGGTTCTGATGCTCTCATATTTTTGTGTTGGCAGAATGGAGATGATCTTCCTCACAATGTCTGCATCGCCTAGCTTGTTAATTCAATAAGATTGAGTTCAAACAAGAATACATATCTCTAACAAGCTTATTTCTTTCATTGTAAAATAATTATACTTATTTAAGACTAGACAATGTTTTTTGCTCACGAACATTTGATGTGTCATCATGGAGCTCATGCAGTTTTAGCCGAATCTAATTACCAGTTTTCAAAGTAAATACTTGATTAAAAATTTCCATGCTAAAGGATTCATACAAGTATTTTTGCTCTATCATTCAAATGAATTTCTTTTTTGTCACTCGCGGTGAGCTTCTCGGGATTTTTAGGTGGTTTCATCCCATTGTGAGTACCTCTCCAAACACCTAGATCAATAGCTTATACATAGCAAGCTATTATAGCACTATAGTTGGAAAAAGGTAGTGCCGCCAAAGTGAGATGGCCTATGGGTATCCTTCTTTCTCCTCTAAAAAGTGTCGGCTCGATAGCAGTTAAGCTAAAAGGTTCCTAATGGGCCAAACAGGGCTCTGATACCAGTTGAAAGGAATATGGACGTCAAAGAGGGGTGAATTAGGAGTTCTATTTTCGCGTGCTAATCTAGGCCAATAATTATTCTCTAGAACAAAACCCGCACAGATAATCAAACAATAATGTACACTATGTTTTTGTTCTAAGTGTTGTTATCTCTACTGTAAAAAGAGTTATGCAACCTAAGTTTCAATCCTAAATATTCTAAACTAATGATAGTAATGATGGCAACTTAAGTAATCAGTATAAAGGTGGAAGCTTAAAGAGAAAGGTAGAGATTGCAAACTCCCATAGATGTGTTGGTATTTTTATTGAGGTATTTAGAACTTTGTAAGGTTCTAACTAATCCTCTTTTGGCCCCTACACAAAGGTAAGCCTGCACGAGGGCCAAACAACTGGTCGAGTACTTCGTAGAGAGCCATGGGCCTTTTCCACGTACAAGTGGTGGTTGGCTTCCTGCCTCCTCTCGGATGCTCCCCGCCATCTTCACTATCAAGCTTCTGGTCATAACGTCGATGGCCTCGTTTTCTACGATACACGGTGGCTACCACACCACAAACATGGTTGGTGTGGTCTCGCAGGACATCGTCCTATTCGGTACAAATATAACGACTCGCCAATAGTAGAGGGTGTTTGTGGGTGAATATAGGATTGGAATAAAACCGTAGTGCATATTATTGTTTGAAGCTAGAGCACTTAAATAATTTTAGTTCAAAAATAAATACAAATAGAGTTCGACCCTAATTCGATTCTCAAAGTTTATAGTGTCAAATTTAGAGCCCATTACCGCTCCTGCTCACACCTGTCTTTCGCCATCCTCATGGACGTCGTCGTCATGCCTTTGGTTCCTCAGCGTCCGTCGTCCACGGCCTCAAATTTCTCGGCCAGTTCTACGTCTGCGGTCGCTATAAATGCGAAGAGGAAAAGGTAGTACATGAGGAGAGTGAGATGGATCGAAGTCGATCAAAGGATAATGGATAGAAGGAGATAATGTCCAAGAGTAAACTAGTTATTTTTTTATCTCAAATCTATTCATGTTAACAGCAACTTCACCCAAAACCGATGGAAGTGGATTAGTATATTTTTTTAATTTATGGTTTTAAAAAGAAAATTTGGTCCACAAGAAAGCAAGTTTTTTTAATGGTGCACGAAAAAATTAGTCTTGCAACTTTGTTTTTATTCAGCCTTCTGTCAGAAAGGTAGAGGCAATAACACTGTCAACGACCTAACGAGATACTGTAGATCACAATATCTCTGCAGGTCACAATAACTCTACGGTGGAGAGGTACAGCTGTCTACAGGGATGAAAATGGGATACACATAGACAGAGAGCAGGCTATCCCATATCTTATTCTAATTATTTTTACTCGGATTGGGATCGAGTTTGGATAGTAAAAGTGAGGGTTAGATATATGATAGGATCGGATATTATTCGGACAGGTAGACAATGGATATGTATTATTTAGATAGGTATATACGGATATCGAATATTTGTCGGACAATCTACGAATAAATTACAAGCTTCTAAATACTAAAATAGTCGAATATAATAGTTCACAATACGATGACAATGTCTAGTCACACAATAGCCCAATACAATATATAATGATAGTTTTAAATTGACAAAAAAATAGTTCATACGAAATACGATTGAAGTTCTCAAATCGCAACAATTTTTTTATAATCCATAGCATCAAAGCATTACTTATGGCTCTAATTCCACTCTTTTATATCAATAACTATCAATTGTGAACATATTAAACATGTTCGACACAATTATCTATATGTGTCACCATCTTAATTAGCATATATATTATAGGCTAATAAGTAAATTACTAGAGACACCAATACCGTGTCTTAAGAATAAGCCACGACAACAACATTAATAAGCTGTAGAGTATTTGAGTGTAACATGTGATGTGTAATCCGTTATTTTGATTTAAATTTGGATACTATTTTAATGATTTCAATGTAAAGATGTGTAAACAAAAATATGATGCAATATAAAGCCATAGGTCTTTTGGAGTTATACGTTTTTTATAAACTTTATCTTTATCCGAGTTTATAGGTAAAAAATATAATTTTATAAAAACTATCTTGTAGAAAAAAATATACTTATATCTGACCTGAATATCTAGATATTTATCGGTAGGTCTCGCTCTAAATCTAACCTAAATCTAAAGACACACTGTATATGTGTTGTACTCCCTCCAGTGCAGTAAAGGTAGTCGTTTAGGACATGATTGTGCATACCAAGGAGTGATTAATTATCATAGAGTTTTCCCTGTTTACCCCTATTAAATAGGGATATGGGTGCATTAATGTCACCAAAACAATTAAGCTTGATTGGTTGCTGCAGCAGCTCCAAGGCATTCTAGACTGGAGATCTCAAGTTCAATTCCTCTTAAATGCATCTTTTTTTGTGCAATTACTAGGGGCAACAACGTCCAAATCTCAAACCCACGCGCGCTATGACTTCTTTTTGTGCACGCTCGATCACGCGCAGGATGACTTCTTTTATTGCACTGGAGGGAGTACGTATCTATCTCAAATATAAAAAAATATCTGATTCTACATTGAAAAGTAGATATTCTGTAGCCGATTATCCTTAGCCGTGAGGATAGAGGCTAGGGCCGGGGTGGGCCGAAGTCCAATCACCTACCAAAACGAGGGGTGTTCCTTGATAGCCGACGATAGATAAACCGGTGACGGAATGTAGACGACAATGTGAAGTCCGGTCACGTGGCGCTGAAGGGACACGTGGGGAGGAGCACGCCGAGAGGCCGCGAGGGCGGCGTGTACGAGTACGATGTTTGCAACTTTGCATTGCACCCGGTGGTTGCCAATCGGCAGCTCTCCGACTTCTCCACAGGCGCCGCTTTGGACAGCGACGGCTTTGGCACTCTCACGCCTGACTCTCCAAGTCTTTCTTGCTGCTAGCTCTGTGATTGGAAAGAGAATTTCACATCTCGTTGTGTCCATTCCTCTTTATATCCGACAATCGCGTTTTTCCTCTATGATGTACAACCTCCAGATAACGCGTACTAACAGTTCCTAGGCGGCATGGTATTACTGCATCATTTTCTTTTTTTTATGAGGAAGGAAATGCTTCTTTCTGGAATCTACATCAAATATCTGGAAACGTTCTTGTCGGTCAATCGATAGTATCTATGTCAATCTCTAAAAAAACGTTCCCATAAATCCTATTGGAATTATTGGGTCAAGCCAATATAAAATTCTGAATAGTTCCTAGAAAATCACAAAGATCCATTCATACAAAGGGGGTATGGTAATATTAGAATGAATGTGAAAACATTAGCCCCACCTTACTAGTTGAGTTGAGGGACCTTATTTAAATAGTTGTGTCTTGTATGTGTTGGATGCTACATGCTGATGGACCGCCGAATTCATCATATCTTTCATACTATTTTGTCTAATGTGTTTAGGTATGATTCGAATAGGTTAAGTTTTAGTTTTAATTAGCATGATCTGTTCAGATATGATTTTGCTTGGTCAAGATTTATTTTTAATTGGATTGATATATATATATATATATATATATATATATATATATATATATATATATATATATATGGACGAACTAATGGAAGCCCAGGGCTTCCATTAGTATCGGGAAGCCCCATCCAATTAGACGGAACCGGGCAGACCACAGGTTTGTTCGGCGGTTTACTAGTCTGGTCGAACCACAGCGTAAATCATAAGCCAACAAAACGTAAACGCGTGTGTATTTTAGCGTAAAAAGGTATACGCGATAAAATCGCGAACCATAACTGAAGCCTCCCGAAAATATCGCCCATCATGCACGTAAGCAGAAACGC
The DNA here is from genome assembly GCA_029449295.1 of Zea luxurians. Lineage (NCBI taxonomy): Eukaryota > Viridiplantae > Streptophyta > Magnoliopsida > Poales > Poaceae > Zea > Zea luxurians. Next base: position 247,588 of record JAOPSE010000810.1, on the reverse strand, counting down.
GAGGCATAAATATGTATATACAATTGCGTAACTGAATACAAATATTTGAGTAAATACAAATCTGTTTCAACAAACCGAGATAAATTCTCTCGGGTTGTTATCACGTGTCCGACAATGTCTCCGGGCATGCAGGAACAAACTTTATAGACCGTAATTGACCGAACAAAATAGCGTAAACATTGTACACGAGATTGGTTAGCACAGGGCATATAAAAAGGAAACTGGCGGCTGATTGTATTGCATTGTTTACAATGGCTGACGGCAGAGAAGAAGAAACAGGCGCTGATAGATCTGCGTCATTGCACAGAGCTGCACCAGGTACATTAGCAATTGTATAATTACTTCAGTTCATAAAATAATTAGTCAAATATGATGGCCGGCTTGCAGACACATGCAGTGGTCTACCAGCAGCGCCCACACCAAGAATTGTATCTCCAAACTGTGGTGCGAGTCCACAGATAAATATAGTAACACCACCTGCAGAATTACAAGCGCCAGGGGTCAATGATGGCAATACAACAGAAATTGAAACAATGGTAGCAGCAAATCAAATGATGCCTATGAGGACCATTAGTGATCATGAACAAGATACACCTAATATCCTCCGAAGTCATGTAAGTTATTTATCTTTGGTTATGTCTATTATACAATTTAAATATCATTAAGAGTATAACTAATATAAAGTTAATTGTATTTATGATTATGTTAATTCACATCCTGAAAGTATTGATCCAACCATGGTGCCTAGGATCGGTATGACATTTGGAAATGTCGATGAGGCATACAATTTTTACAGTCGTTACGCATATGAGGTTGGTTTTCCACTTAAGAAGTATAGGGAGAGAAAGAACTGTAAGTGGTTAAATTGTTCAATGGAGGGTAGAAATACAGAAAGGTTAGCTAGTAATCTAAGAATCCGGAATACATCATCGAGGAGAACACAATGCAAGGCTGTTTTGAAACTAAAAAAATCTATGATGACTCAAAAGAAAATATTGTAGCCGTAAGAATCGATCTGGACCACTTAGAACATAATCATGATTTCATTAAGAAGGATACTGTAAAGAAACACCTACAATGCAACAAGACTCATGATCCTGAGTACATGGAGTTTCTCAGTTCAATGCAGCAAAGCAGAATCCCGCAACACTGTATCATGGACTTCGTGTCTGAGATGCAATGTGGTCCTGAAAACGTACCAATTACAGCAAAGGACATTGCTAATTTGTAAGAATCATTTTCTTTATAAGTTATTATATAAATTTTAAAATCCATGTCAAGTTAATGAGTAATAATTACAATTTTTTTGAACTATACAGGAAAATGGCAAAGCAACGAGAAAAGAATGCCAATGATGTGTCTAAGCTTTTGGCTTTTTTTCATTATGCAAAAGGGATAATCCACAATTTTTCTCTGATTTCCAGTTAGACAGCGAAGGAAAAATATTGAGTATTTTTTGGTCTCATGCTAGTCAGCAAGGAGAGTATGTTGATTTTGGGGATGAAGTTACCTTTGATACAACTCATAAGACTAATTTGTATGGAAAACCCCGATGAATGTTTGTTGGTGCAAACCAACACCTACAATGCACAGTGTTTGGGTTCTCATTGTTGGGAGATGAAACTGTTGAAACATTTGAGTGGGTGTTTAATGCATTCAAGACATGCATGGGGACTGAAGGACCAAGAGTAATGTTGACAGGTATGATTTATGTATATATAATAACTATAAACTTGCAATACATGGAATATAAATTCAATATATTGTGCATATTTACAATGCATGTGGGTCTTATTTTGTTATGTACCATACAATGTTTACATAAAAATAACCATCTAATAATGTCCGACAATGTATATTTACAGATCAAGACCCTGCAATGCCAGTGGCATTACGTTGGGTCTTCCCAAACACAGTCCACAGGTTGTGTCTATGGCATGTGCAAAATAGGTACATGCCTTTTCTAAATGAGTTGTATGCACGTTATGCTGAAGCGGATTTTAAGACAAAATTCCAGTCTATAGTACATCATCCATTGACTGAAATAGAGTTTGAGGCTGCATGGAAAATATTGATTGATGAATTCAACCTGCATGAAGATGGAACACTTAGAAAATTATATGAAATGCGTAAGGAATGGATTCCTGTTTTTTTCAAACATGACTATTGTGGGCTTATGGTGTCTACGCAACGTAGCGAAAGCATGAACAAACTCGTGAAGAGCGCTCATGTCGATTCAAACACCCCACTTCATGAGTTTGCGAAGCAAATGTTGAAACTACTGCATAGCAGGAAGATGCAAGAAGGAAAGGAAACACTATGATGTATGGTATGTAATATTATTTATGCATTATACTATTTAGTAGGCTCGCAAGACGTAACTAATTATTTTATATGCAGGGTCAAAAAGAAACCACAACACTATATTTGTTCGAAATTAGGGTTGCAAGGGCATACACAAGGGCTGTGATGAATAGGTTCGAGGAGTCAATGAAATACGCTACTGCATATAGGATAACACTTGATCCAGATGGAGGCGCAAATGATTGGTTGGTGTAACATACATCAAGATCGAAAAGAATCGTGTGGGGGCAACACCAATTCAAAGTGAAGGCGGATGTAGAGGCAGGAATGTTTAAATGTGAATGCAAACAGTGGGAACACATAGGTAAGCAAGAGTTAAGATATAACGTCATATTATTTATACTCTAATAATTAAAGGTGAATGTGAAATGTTGCACCCTTGTTTAAATGCAGGACTATTTTGTGTGCATCTAATCCGAACATTCATGCACATTCAGCTAGAAAGGATACCTAAGGAATACATTCTACAGCGTTACACATACTCAGCTAGGCAAGATGTGGTATTTTCAAGAGATGACAGGAAAATGAGTGGAAAAGATGGAGAAACAAAATCATATAGGCAAAAAATGTTGCTTAAAAAGGCAATGAAGGTAGTAAACCAAGCTAGTATGTCAAAGGCAGGGAGTGATAAGGCCTTGGACACAATGGATGAACTATTGGAGATGCTTGGGCGTTTAGAGCCAGATATAGGATGTGAAGATGCTGGTGGTGCAAGTACTGGAGGGGGCAACCATGTGGGTGTTCTTTTATATAAAATTGTTGAACATTTTATTCAGAACTTAATTATTGCTAATTGTAAAAATTAAACGTTGCAGAGCGAAGAGGATGCTGTTGGAAACACTAAAGGTGAACATGTATCGCAATGTGATAACGAGGAGCATGTGGCAGTACATTCACGACAACAGGTAATATTATGGCAAAAAACAATGTAATTTATGTATACTGCAAATAAATGGGATGATTTATACATTATTTGTAATATTGACTATAATGCACTAATGAGTAGGATGGAGGCTTAAATATTGATGAACATCATCAATCTGAACTGCAAATGACGCTTGTTGGAAATGATGATTGTGAAGGAACACAATATGGGGATGTTAGAAAGGTATGAATTCTAAATTTATTAAATTGCAGATATTCTGTATATTTAATGTTATTAAATATTTATAATCTGACATAATAACATTTGTACCTATAAATACTTCTTTTTATGGCATGTAGAGACTGGAATATGATGTAGATGGCATAAGCTTAGTGCGCCCAAATAATGCAAGGCCAAAGGGAAGGACGATAAAAACTAGTGAACAAAGAGTTCTAAAACTGGGTGCGAAAGGAGAAAAGAAGAAGACTCGAAAGTGCCAAAAATGTGGCATTGCTGATGGACACAACAGTCGAACCTGCTTGTCTATAGAGGAAAATAGGGTAAAATTGGCAAGCCTTGCTGATAGAAAAAGAGGACGACCGCATGGGTCTAGAAACAAAAATTCAACAATGGCCCCGCAGTGGAATGAGACATCCACATCAAAAAAACATAAACATACCGATTCTGAAGAACATGGTTCGGATGACGATAATTTGACATGATTGTAAAACATTTATACATAAATAATGGATGATATTGAAATGTTATGATCATGATACTATTTGATGAATACGAATATTTACGATAAAAGCTCACTGTATGGATTATATCTATTAATGCAACGTAATTATTTCTTATGAGCTATGCTACTGTTGGGTTTGTTTGGCAATATAATCATATATTCACTGCATCTCATACAGTATTTATGTTGAAAAAATCATAAAGCCGACGAACTGAAGTCAATATGTATGTACTGGCGCCAAACGAAAAAACTGAATGAATAAGCGTAAACCAATATGTAGATTTTTGCATAATCAATACAGAGAAGAACTGAAAATATTGTACATAACTGAACATAGAAATGCATCGCATTGGTACTGGAGAAACAGGCGCATACAGTAAATAAGTATATAAAAAGACGTAAACCAGTTCAGTTATATGCATAAACCGTATCAGATGTTTGCATAATCAATATAGAGAAGAACTCAAAATATTGTACATAACTGAACATAGAAATACAGCACATTGACACCGGATAAAGAGGCGCATACAGTAAATAAGTATATAAAAGAATGTAAACCAATTCAGTTATATGCATAAACCGTATCAGATTTTTGCATAATCAATACAGAGAAGAACTGAAAATATTGTACATAACTGAACTTAGAAAGGCAGCGCATTGGCACTGGATAAACAGGCGCATACAGTAAATAACAGAATAAAATATCCGATGCATTGAAGTACATCACTGAAGAAGATATAAAAACCAGAACACAAATGATAAAGTGCATAACTATCATATATAAATATGTCCATCTAAAACATATCTGGAACGACATATATAAGAGTTTGCTAAGAGCTGCATATGGACATAAGTATTATCTGAATGCTAACATAAGCCAACAGACTAATATGTACATCAACACCATTCAGTGACAATACCCTAAACTAAGCTAGTACTGAAATAACTTCAAGCCACCAAAAGCCATCAGACCATCATGTTCAGACTACCATTCAGAGAGTAAACTATACTAGGCTACTACTGAGAGAACTTGAATCTATCTAGATGTGAAACCATGGAGCTGTTTCTGTTTAGTCGATGGAATATTATGTAATGTAGTACAAGAGAGCGAATGTCCTCTGAATTATCCTGCAAACCAATATAAGGAAAAGGTGAATTAGACATAACTACACATACATTATATCATAACAAAAAAGTCTAGCTATATATTACGTACCGAATCAATGACTGCATTCATAGCTCCATCCATGTAGTCGTAGTGCTGCATATATCTCATAACAAAGAATCCACAATCATTAGACCCCACCTTCATTGTTGGGCAGTTATTCAGGAGTTCAATAGGGTACTTCAAAAAAGCAGGGAGGGCTGATCTTGGTCGAGCATTTTGTATGGCTAGATTGAGCCTAGTCATTATTAACCTGGCCCATGAAACCTTCCTATCACCCATATCCATAGGTATACAATGGTAATTTTTCCAGATAGTCCCACCCATCTCTGGTCCATATGGGTTCGAATCTAACACATGTATGCGTCCAATCTGAAGATTAACAACATACAATGTCCAATGTCCAGAGCGTAGCATGGGTACCATTATCTACATGCACACAAAATGGAAATAACAAATGTTGAATACACTATGGTTGATATGAATGATTTGATTGAAATTTAAATGCAGCAATATGAAGTGAGAGTGTGATTGGTCAAGGAACAGAAATTAACTGATTTGTAGTCATCCAGCTGCTTGAAGGAAGGCAGTGTCTTCAATAAGTAACTCTCCAAAACTTCAGGGTCAAATGGATGAGGAGACTTACTATGTTGCTCCTGCTCCTCAAAGTTCAATATAGCCTAATAGGATAGAGAAGTATTATGTAATTTCCATATATGCTAAGCATTTAAAAAAGAGGTATAAATGTAGAATTCATACCCCAACATTAACATCTAGAATGAGCTGGTGAGCATTCAGTGGAGGAATATGTTTAGAACAGTCATCGCGGACACACTTAATGAAACATTGCATAAACACGTTGTCGAGACATGCGCCATCAGCAAAAGATTGTTGTATGTCACAACAATCGGCCCGATATTCACCAAAGTCAATTATATTTCTACATATGACAATATTGAACATACAACAATAGAAACAAATGTTATTTGTATAAATGAGATACAAAATTACATAATATATATGCAATTTGACCATTGAATTGAAGGTACTAAGTGGGAATAATGAAATACATAATTACATAATATATATGGAATTTGAACATTGAATTGAAGCCATAAATCAGTCTAGCTAGTCCATCAAAGTTTGGTTAAACACTGGCAAGGTAGCTCTTCTCCACACCACCCTCTCTCAAGCCATTCAGCCACCACCCTCTCTCTGTCTCCGAGCCCTCTCCCTCTCTCTCCCAGCCACCTCTATGTGGTGCCACCGCTGCACCACCTCTGTCCCTGTGCAGCAGCAGCAATGCTGCCTCTGATCTCCGCAGCAGCAGGGATTATAATAATCCGTATCTTACAATCCATTATTCTGCCATGGATGGTACATTACAGGTATTTATTACTTTTTCATAAGACCATGAGCATTCTAGAATTTCAATTGTCTGTATTTCTCTTTTATGTAAACTTGCTGTTTTGCCTTTTGATGTTCTGGCACAACCTGCTGTTGGAGCTGACGGAAGGAAAGGGGAGGCTCAAGGCAATGTTCTTCTTGCATCAATTGAGAATATGCAATATACTGTTACTGTAGATGTTCTTCATACTGTAAGTCAAATTGTGAAGACAATTTAAAATATCCTTAATTTTTTTGTTATTTTCTCTTCTAACTATGACAATCTGGCTACAGGTGTTCTCATCATTTGGTTCAGTCCAAAAAATAGCTATTTTTTAGAAGAATGGGAGGACACAAGCTTTGATTCAGTACCCTGGTATGCGTCTAGAAATAGATCATTGCAGGCTTTAAATCACTAGGCTTTGAACTAGTTTTTTTTGTCACTTTAACAACAAATACTAGATACGTTAGGGTAGGTTAGTGTCACACCCGGCTTTAAGGAACAAAGCCAGGTGCATCTCATACATGCGCCAAGAAGACAACATATATAATAACAGAGTGTATAGAGATAAATGTCAATAACATCAGAGTATTTATTACATTGCGGAAGACTTATTACAAGATAAAGTAATAAAGATAAAATGAACTAAGGATCGTTGGCGCCAATGTCAACTGAGAAACGCTACCTAGATCAGATCATACTCCTCGCCCTGTGGCTCCTCCTGAACCACCTGCTCTTCTCCTGTGGGGGGGGGTGTGAGACAGCAAGGGTGAGCTCACACATGATCATAGCTCAACAAGTTGTGGGGAACCAGTGGACATAAACTCACAAAGGTGTGAGTTCATGTGATGTGTAAGGCTAATCAATGATAGGGGTTAAAGCTGAGCATTGCTTTTAAGTAGTTGGTCAAAATTTTATTAGCAATTACTAAGTGTAAGTAATTACCAAACCATAAATAAAGTAATAGAACAAAATTAATAATAAACCCATGCAATGCAAATGACAAAATTAAATTTAAGTTCCATAATTTAAACATCAGAGAGTCTTGAGCTGCTCATGACCGTGAGCTCGGCTAGTATACCAGTTTTACACTCTGCAGAGGTTGTACCCTTTACCCACAAGTCATGTAGCCATCTGCCAAGGGGTCGCGAATCCCATACACCTCTACCTAGGAAGCGCGACAGGGCAACACTACAAGGCCTTTACAAAGTTCCACTAGCTTCCGAAAACCCGCTACAGTTTATAGGAAGTTCCAATGCAGGGTTCTTGGCTGACTGCCATCGCAGCAAAATCAACCAAGGACCTCCCTACACTAACCACTCCCCTACTGCCCTTGCCCCTTTTGGGTAAGGTAGTCTTCCACTAGCTTTCCTAATTAGTCAGCCAAGGGCGTCCCATTAAACCCTTGTGGTGGCACGTGGTTCTCAAGTTAAGCTCTATGTTCCAATTAACATTAATGATCTCAACATGAACATAAATAGAATAACAAAAAGAATTGGAACATAGAGGTAATAAATGATTATCCCAAAACCATATAAAGCAATAGCAAACTACCCAAGTGATTCAGGGGTAAACAAGGTAATGAGATAAACAATCTAGGGTGACCTATCGGGTCCCATCAAAATTAACCTATGCATGAATAAGTGATATTAAAGAATATTATTGGGTAAAAAGTGGTCAAGGGCACAACTTGCCTTCAATGAGCTCCTGCTCAGCTACTTCAACCTGCTGCTCACCAGTATCCTCAGCAACGGGCTCTTCTACTCGCCACAATACAAACAAGAACAGTGCATATAGAGAAATTAACATTACACCAAACATATATACAAAATACACAGTAATAATCTACACATTAAAATAAAATCCTAGGAACAGGAATCGTAATTTTTGGAGTTATAGATTTTAAGATATGAATTTTCAAAGGTTTCATGTGTTTAAATTGGATTAAGTGAGGAATTAAAATTATTACTGTTTTCATGACAAAACAGAGGTTCTAAGTGATAGAGAATAAAATTATAAAATTTTAGGAACTGGAATGGAGTAATTTGGAGTTAGTATGAATTTTCTATGAATTTAGTAAGTTCTAGTAATTATTTTCATATTAAAAATCCATTTTCTATTTCATTTATTCAAATTAAATGATCACTGGACTGGGCCTCATTTTCTAGAGAGTGCAGGGGGCTCGGGGAAAGAATCCCCAGACACAGAGAACAGTCGCATAGGACGGGGGGTTATTTGTCAGAAAGGTTATGGACTCTTTAGCAAAATGGCCTGGCGAAGGGGTACGGGTGATTTCTGGTCGTCCGATCAGAAACGGTTGGCCTGGATTAGATGCGAACGATTCAAATTAGATCAGCGCGGCTGCGAATCGGTATGCCACCATGGCCCCTGGATCCCGATCCGACGATCGTAGTTTAATGAAATCTAGATCAGATCTCCATCGCTCGATTCCCCCGCAACGACCCAGATTCGCTCACGTGAAAGGGTATCCCACTGTCTAATCTCAGCCGTTCAGAGATCAATCAACGACCGAAGTGTTTCTCCCCCAACCGAAACAGACGACGGCGGCGCCGCCATGACTTCACGGCGGAGAGTCCACCGGAGAATCCCGCAAGCAGTGTGGATGCACAGATTCCCATGCCCTCTAGCGTACGGGTTACCCCATGCCATAGCCAATGCGGTGGGGACCCTCACACCACCAGCAACCCGTCGGCTGCACCCACCCACGGCACGCGGCGGATTTCTAGCCCCCGGCGAACAATTAATGGAGCACAGGAGTTCGATTCGGAGCTAAGACGAGCGCAAAAGAAAGAGTACACCTAGAGAGGTTAATGGAGGGACTCACCAGCCGACTTGAGGTATCGGGGATGGCCGACCACGAGGTAGCGACGGTGAGGACCCCGCGGCGGTGGAATTCTTCCGCCAGGCGGCTCCCGGTGAGGGATTTGGGGACGGCGCGGGCGAGCACAGGTGCGAGGGGGTCACGGGGATTCCTATTTAACCCCCGAAGTCCAAGCCAGGGAGGAGAGGGAGGTCTTCACCCCGTTCCGCGGTGCTCGGCGGCAATCCCGCGCGGTTCGGTTGCGCCGGGGAAGACAGAGCTGCATTCGGTTGAGGTGGGAGACTGACAAGGCGGCCCCACGCGGCAGTGAGTGTGCGCGCGCAAACGGTAGGATTGAACAGAGACTGACCCGCCGGCCCCACGTAGCAGCGACACACGGAGCGCGTGATGCGGTGTGAGTATGGCCAGCGGGCCCCGGGTGCAGAGAGTGCGAGCGCGCGGTGGAGGAGCCGTCTGGGCCACGCGGGCGTGATTCGGGGTTGGGCCGAATTGGCGCCTGGTGGCCCAATTAGGGTTATACTCTTTTTCCTTTTTATATTTCCTATTTTCTTTTCTTTTTTTTCTCTTATTTTTGAATCTAAGTTTGAATTTCAAATTTGATGAACTTGTACTCAAATTTTCTGAGTATATGATTTGGATAAATCATTTTGGAATAAGTTTATCTATTTATAAGTTTTATTTTTGTATTGCATAGTATTTTTCTTTCTTTCTTTCCAAATTTTAAAATTTCTTTTAGGATTTAATTCCCCATTTGGATATTTAACATTTTTCACATTATTATATGTTAATACAAAATGCACACAGAATAAAATCGAGCATGATGCATAATTTGGTAGTATATGTTTTTATTAATTGTTTTTGGGCATGATGCTCACATAAGATAATGCATAGAGATCAAACTCACATAAAGAGATATTGTTCCTCTACTGGTATTATTCCTAGCAATTACAAAGTGGGTGTTACAAATCCTACCCCCCTTAAAATTAATCTCGTCCTCGAGATTTAAGAAGATCTAGAGAAAAGGTGGGGAAAGTCTATGCGAAGCTCTTCTTCTCTCTCCCACGTTGCTTCATCTTCCCTGTGGTGACTCCATTGCACTTTACACATCTTTATCACCTTATTCCTTGTAACTCGAGTCAATGTGTCAAGAATCTTGATCGGGTACTCCGTGTAAGTCAAATCACCTTGAACACTGAGCTCTTCCATGGGTAACTGTTCCTCGGGAACACGAAGACACTTCTTTAGTTGAGATACGTGGAACACGTTATGCACATCCGATAGACTATCCGGTAACTCAAGTTGGTATGCCATCTCTCCAACTCCCCTAAAGATCAAGAATGGTCCAATATAGCGAGGGGACAATTTGCCCTTAACTTTGAATCTCCTCATTCCACGAAGTGGTGACACCTTGAGGTACACATAATCTCCTTCTCCAAATTCCAGTGGCCTCCTTCTATTATCAGCATAGCTCTTTTGCCTGGTTTGAGCCACTCTCAAATTCTCTCGAATTATACGGACTTGTTCTTCTGCTTCTTGAATCAATTCAGGCCCAAAGAATTGTCTTTCTCCAGTCTGATCCCAATACAAAGGAGTCCTGCACTTTCTCCCATACAAAGCTTCAAATGGTGACATCTTCAGACTGGCCTGATAACTATTATTATATGAGAACTCAGCATAAGGTAGACTCTTATCCCAACTTCCTCCATGCTGAAGTGCACAAGCTCTCAACATATCTTCCAATACTTGATTAGTCCTTTCAGTCTGTCCATCAGTCTGAGGGTGATAAGCTGTACTAAAATTCAACTTCGTACTCATATTCTCATGAAAGCTTCTCCAAAATCTTGAGGTAAACTATGAACCTCGATCGGACACGATCTTCTTTGGTACTCCATGTAAACACACAATCCGAGCCATATATAACTCTGCTAGCTGAGAACCTTTATAAGTAGTCTTGACAGGAATAAAGTGAGCCACTTTAGTCAATCTATCCACAATCACCCATATAGCATCATATCCTTTCTGGGTGCGAGGCAATCCAGTGATGAAATCCATACCAATCTCTTCCCACTTCCACTCGGGTATCTTCAGTGGGTGCAATAGCCCAGCTGGCCTCTGGTGTTCAGCCTTAACTCTTTGACACACATCGCACATAGCCACATGTGCAGCTACATCTCTTTTCAATCCATACCACCAATATTTCCGTTTCAAATCCTGATACATCTTGGTACTACCAGGATGAATAGAATAATCTGAGTCATGGGCCTCCTTTAAAATAGTCTCTCGAAGGCTTTTAATATCAGGAACACACATCCTGTCCTTGAACCATACGGTGCCTTGCTCATCTTTCGTAAATTCCGGAACTCGACCTTCAGTAATCAGCTCCTTGATCTCTTTTATTTTAGCATCACCAATTTGTCCTTTGCGGATCTCTTGCTCCAAAGTAGGTTCCACATCAATAGTAACTCCTTCAGTATGAGCAACTATCCCCAGGTTAAGTCTCCTGAAATCCTCAACAATCTCATCGGGTAGCTGGGTAACAATAGCTGAATGCACATGCTCCTTTCGACTCAAGGCATCTGCAACCACATTTGCCTTGCTCGGGTGATAGTGAATCTCCAAGTCGTAATCCTTAATAAGCTCCAACCAACGGCGTTGCCTAAGGTTGAGATCCTTCTGAGTGAATATATACTTCAATCTCTTATGATCCGTATATACTTGGCACTTAGGTCCCATGACGTAGTGTCTCCAAATCTTAAGTGCATGCACTACTGCTGCCAATTCCAAGTCATGAGTGGGGTAGTTCAATTCATGTTTCCGCAACTGACGAGAAGCATAAGCAATCACATGTCCTTCCTACATGAGCACACATCCTAAGCCTTGGCCACATGCATCGCAATAGATATCGAATCCTTTCTGTAGGTCTGGCATAACCAATACTAGTGGCGACATCAACCTCTTTTTCAATTGCTCAAAGCTGTCTTGGCACTTCTCGTCCCACTTAAATTCTCTTCCTTTCTCCAAAAGCGAAGTCATAGGCTTAGCAATCTTAGAAAATCCTTCGATAAATCTCCGATAATATCCTGCTAATCCCAAGAAACTCCGAATCTCAGTAACTGTAGTGGGTACTCTCCACTCCATTATCTCCTTAACTTTAGCAGGATCCACTGATATTCCTCCATTAGAAATAATATGACCAAGAAATGGCACCTCGCCAATCCAAAACTTGCACTTGCTGAACTTGGCATATAGCTGGTTATCTCGTAGCTTCTGTAGCACCAACCTCAGATGTTCCTCATGATCGCTATCACTCTGAGAATAAATAAGAATATCGTCGATGAATACCACGACGAATCTGTCCAAGTACTCCATAAACACCTTATTCATCAAGTTCATAAAATAAGCTGGTGCATTGGTTAATCCAAACGACATAACAGTAAACTCATATAATCCATATCGAGTCGAGAAAGCCGTCTTGGGAATATCCGATGGTCTAATCCTCATCTGATGGTAACCGGATCGGAGATCAATCTTCGAGAATACTCTAGCACCTCTCATCTGATCAAATAAATCTTCAATATGGGGCAACGGATACTTGTTCTTCACCGTAACATCATTAAGAGATCTATAATCCACACACATCCGCTGCGATCCATCCTTCTTCTGTACAAACAGAACCGGTGCTCCCCAAGGTGAGGAACTCGGACGAATGTACCCGGCCTCTTGTAACTCAGTTAACTGCTTCTTAAGTTCCTTCAACTCCTCTACGGACATCCTATATGGCCGTTTAGAAATAGGGGCGGTTCCAGGTAAGAGATCAATAACAAACTCAACTTCTCTATCAGGTGGCATCCCTGGTAACTCCTCTGGAAAGACATCCGGAAAATCTCTAACCACCCGGATGTTGTCACCAACAAACTCCTCGGGTATAAAGAACATTGCACGCATGGGTGAGGAGGTTACTGCAATATTAACTTGAAATCTTTCTCCTTTAGCGGTAGTGAGTTCTACGGTACCTCTACCACATGCTATAACGGCCTTTGCCTTTCTTAGCCATGACATACCAAGGATCAGATCTATACTGCTTGACTCTAATATTATAGCAGTAGCTCCAAATTCTCTACCCATAATGGTCAATGTCAATCTATGTGTCATTTGATTCGCCTCAACACGCCCTTTAGGTGTAATTACTATCATGGGTTTTCTCATATTTAGCAGTAGTATTTCATTTGTGTTGGCATATCTAGCAGACATGAATGAATGTGTAGCACCAGAATCAAATAATATGGTTGCAGGAATTGCATTAACATAAAACAAACCAAGTACGAGGTCCCCACCATCCGGAGTAGCATCAACGCTGACTTGATTAACTTTGGCAATAGAATATCCCTTGCCAAATCCTGGAGTTTGCTGCCTATTCTGAACTGGAGTAGTCGCAACTCTCTGTGGGCAGACATTTGCATAATGACCAGTCTTCCCACACTTGAAACAAGTAGTGCCTGGACTCTGTCCTGAAAACTTCATCGGGGTGCCAGTAGGGGTAGCCTGTCGAGGAGGTGGAGTCCTCAGTGGTGATTGCTGAACTGGGCGCGGTCCTCCTGGTCGAGTCGGTGTACCCTGCGGTGAACTGTAGCGAGGACGAACACTGCTGTTTCCTTGTCCTTGAGATATTGCCTTTCTCTTCAAATCACCCAGCTGAACACGCTTGTGTTCAATAGCAAAAGCCTTATCCAGCAGCCTCTGAAATGATGGAAAAGTGTGTGCAACCAGTGCATACTGCAAGGGTCCATTAAGTCCTTCAATGAAGTGCTCCTGCTTCCTCTCATCCTCATCAACTTCCTCCGGAGCATATCTCGACAGCTGAATAAATTTGTCTCTGTACTCGCTGACCGACATGTTACCTTGCTTCAACGACAAAAACTCCTTCTTCTTGATCTTTATCATACCAGCTGGTATATGATAATTCCTGAACTATATACTGAACTCTGCCCAAGTAATAGTATAAGCAGCATCGTGGGCAGCAGTATAAGAATCCCACCAATCAGCAGCAGGACCGGTCAGACGTCCAGAAGCATATAAAACCTTCTCCCGGTCCGTGCACTGTGCAATATTCAGCATCTTTTCAACGGACTTCAGCCAATCATCCGCGTCTAGTGGATCAGGTGAGCTTGCAAATGTAGGTGGCTTATGACTCATGAACTCTCTATGCTTGTCTCGGGGTGGAACTGGTGGTGGTGGTGGAGGCAGTGGCACTTGTTGCTGCTGTTGCTGCTGTTGCATTTGTTGTTGCAGCTGCTGTTGTTGTGCCCTCCTTTCCTGGCGTATCTCATCTCGCTCCTGGCGCAACTCCTGGCGTATATCTTCTCTTTCCTGACGCATCTCCTGGCGTTCTTGCTGCATCTGGGCACGCATATCAGCCATAGTGTCTGCCATTTGCTGCATCACCGCCATCTGAGCAGCAACTAGTGGGTCAACTCCGTCTGGTGGAGGATTAGGAGGATTCATCTCTGCAGGCTGTGGCTGAGGTTGTCTATATATCCTTCGAGTGTGTTGGTTAGGAGGCAAATCAATTCCGCCACCCCTCCTGGTATTGACCATCTGAGTTAGATACATATGGTAAGAGAGAGCAGTAGACAAGGCAGGTATTTACAAAGCAGGTTACTTTGGGGAATTTTTATTAGCTAAGCAGATTAATATTTTACCGACCATAGCTAATTCATTACCTTATGGTGGTACATACTAAGATGTCCATCTATAATAATTCAATCATTCAAAGAAGCAAATCAGACATTGATCATCAGAACAATCAACCAACATTTTTAAAATAGAGAAAATAGTTGTATTTTCATATTAGGTTCCCTATCTCTTAAAAATGTCATAAGGGTAGGGATTCCAAGGTGTGAAATCCATCTTGTCTTAGAGTAGAAAAGGTAAGAATGATCAGAGTAGAACAGTAGAAGGTGAGACAAGATCAAGATGAGATGAGTATAGAATGAGTCAGAGTAAGGTAAGTAGGAGAGGGTTTGTCCATTTCTATCTAGGTCTTGTCCTACAGTCAACATTCCTCTGATACCACTTCTGTCACACCCGGCTTTAAGGAACAAAGCCAGGTGCATCTCATACATGCGCCAAGAAGACAACATATATAATAACAGAGTGTATAGAGATAAATGTCAATAACATCAGAGTATTTATTACATTGCGGAAGACTTATTACAAGATAAAGTAATAAAGATAAAACGAACTAAGGATCGTTGGCGCCAATGTCAACTGAGAAACGCTACCTAGATCAGATCATACTCCTCGCCCTGTGGCTCCTCCTGAACCACCTGCTCTTCTCCTGTGGGGGGGGTGTGAGACAGCAAGGGTGAGCTCACACATGATCATAGCTCAACAAGTTGTGGGGAACCAGTGGACATAAACTCACAAAGGTGTGAGTTCATGTGATGTGTAAGGCTAATCAATGATAGGGGTTAAAGCTGAGCATTGCTTTTAAGTAGTTGGTCAAAATTTTATTAGCAATTACTAAGTGTAAGTAATTACCAAACCATAAATAAAGTAATAGAACAAAATTAATAATAAACCCATGCAATGCAAATGACAAAATTAAATTTAAGTTCCATAATTTAAACATCAGAGAGTCCTGAGCTGCTCATGACCGTGAGCTCGGCTAGTATACCAGTTTTACACTCTGCAGAGGTTGTACCCTTTACCCACAAGTCATGTTACCCATCTGCCAAGGGGTCGCGAATCCCATACACCTCTACCTAGGAAGCGCGGCAGGGCAACACTACGAGGCCTTTACAAAGTTCCACTAGCTTCCGAAAACCCGCTACAGTTTATAGGAAGTTCCAATGCAGGGTTCTTGGCTGACTGCCATCGCAGCAAAATCAACCAAGGACCTCCCTACACTGACCACTCCCCTACTGCCCTTGCCCCTTTTGGGTAAGGTAGTCTTCCACTAGCTTTCCTAATTAGTCAGCCAAGGGCGTCCCATTAAACCCTTGTGGTGGCACGTGGTTCTCAAGTTAAGCTCTATGTTCCAATTAACATTAATGATCTCAACATGAACATAAATAGAATAACAAAAAGAATTGGAACATAGAGGTAATAAATGATTATCCCAAAACCATATAAAGCAATAGCAAACTACCCAAGTGATTCAGGGGTAAACAAGGTAATGAGATAAACAATCTAGGGTGACCTATCGGGTCCCATCAAAATTAACCTATGCATGAATAAGTGATATTAAAGAATATTATTGGGTAAAAAGTGGTCAAGGGCACAACTTGCCTTCAATGAGCTCCTCCTCAGCTACTTCAACCTGCTGCTCACCAGTATCCTCAGCAACGGGCTCTTCTACTCGCCACAATACAAACAAGAACAGTGCATATAGAGAAATTAACATTACACCAAACATATATACAAAATACACAGTAATAATCTACACATTAAATTAAAATCCTAGGAACAGGAATCGTAATTTTTGGAGTTATAGATTTTAAGATATGAATTTTCAAAGGTTTCATGTGTTTAAATTGGATTAAGTGAGGAATTAAATTTATTACTGTTTTCATGACAAAACAGAGGTTCTAAGTGATAGAGAATAAAATTATAAAATTTTAGGAACTGGAATGGAGTAATTTGGAGTTAGTATGAATTTTCTATGAATTTAGTAAGTTCTAGTAATTATTTTCATATTAAAAATCCGTTTTCTATTTCATTTATTCAAATTAAATGATCACTGGACTGGGCCTCATTTTCTAGAGAGTGTAGGGGGCTCGGGGAAAGAATCCCCAGACACAGAGAATAGTCGCATAGGACGGGGGGTTATTTGTCAGAAAGGTTATGGACACTTTAGCAAAATGGCCTGGCGAAGGGGTACGGGTGATTTCTGGTCGTCCGATCAGAAACGGTTGGCCTGGATTAGATGCGAACGATTCAAATTAGATCAGCGCGGCTGCGAATCGGTATGCCACCATGGCCCCTGGATCCCGATCCGACGATCGTAGTTTAATGAAATCTAGATCAGATCTCCACCGCTCGATTCCCCCGCAACGACCCAGATTCGCTCACGTGAAAGGGTATCCCACTGTCTATTCTCAGCCGTTCAGAGATCAATCAACGGCCGAAGTGTTTCTCCCCCAACCGAAACAGACGACGGCGGCGCCGCCATGACTTCTTGGCGGAGAGTCCACCGGAGAATCCCGCAAGCAGTGTGGATGCACAGATTCCCATGCCCTCTAGCGTACGGGTTACCCCATGCCATAGCCAATGCGGTGGGGACCCTCACACCACCAGCAACCCGTCGGTTGCACCCACCCACGGTACGCGGCGGATTTCTAGCCCCGGGCGAACAATTAATGGAGCACAGGAGTTCGATTCGGAGCTAAGACGAGCACAAAAGAAAGAGTACACCTAGAGAGGTTAATGGAGGGACTCACCAGCCGACTTGAGGTATCGGGGATGGCCGACCACGAGGTAGCGACGGTGAGGACCCCGCGGCGGTGGAATTCTTCCGCCAGGCGGCTCCCGGTGAGGGATTTGGGGACGGCGCGGGCGAGCACAGGTGCGAGGGGGTCACGGGGATTCCTATTTAACCCCCGAAGTCCAAGCCAGGGAGGAGAGGGAGGTCTTCACCCCGTTCCGCGGTGCTCGGCGGCAATCCCGCGCGGTTCGGTTGCGCCGGGGAAGACAGAGCTGCATTCGGTTGAGGTGGGAGACTGACAAGGCGGCCCCACGCGGCAGTGAGTGTGCGCGCGCAAACGGTAGGATTGAACAGAGACTGACCCGCCGGCCCCACGTAGCAGCGACACACGGAGCGCGTGATGCGGTGTGAGTATGGCCAGCGGGCCCCGGGTGCAGAGAGCGCGAGCGCGCGGTGGAGGAGCCGTCTGGGCCACGCGGGCGTGATTCGGGGTTGGGCCGAATTGGCGCCTGGTGGCCCAATTAGGGTTATACTCTTTTTCCTTTTTATATTTCCTATTTTCTTTTCTTTTTTTTCTCTTATTTTTGAATCTAAGTTTGAATTTCAAATTTGATGAACTTGTACTCAAATTTTCTGAGTATATGATTTGGATAAATCATTTTGGAATAAGTTTATCTATTTATAAGTTTTATTTTTGTATTGCATAGTATTTTTCTTTCTTTCTTTCCAAATTTTAAAATTTCTTTTAGGATTTAATTCCCCATTTGGATATTTAACATTTTTCACATTATTATATGTTAATACAAAATGCACACAGAATAAAATCGAGCATGATGCATAATTTGGTAGTATATGTTTTTATTAATTGTTTTTGGGCATGATGCTCACATAAGATAATGCATAGAGATCAAACTCACATAAAGAGATATTGTTCCTCTACTGGTATTATTCCTAGCAATTACAAAGTGGGTGTTACAGTTAGAGACCTAGAGTTGAAACCCTATAGAAGCTACAACTCAAAGTTCAGTCATGTGTATAGCTATTTTCCTTTCGCTTCTATTCAAGGCTAAATCTTTGGGTACAAAGATTGAATAAAACTTAATAGTATCTATACCATTGCCACGATGTTGTTCAATCAAAATTAATAAGAATTAAACATTATGTCAAGTCAAACAATTTGAAAAGTATGTACCTGTCCAATTCAATGACCTTAGAACACAAGTATGCCCGAAGAGCGCGAGCACATTCTAATTCAGTTAAGAAGATGCCTGGTGCACAAACACTCCCAATAGGAGTCTTGTCAAATACTGGTCCAGAATCATGGTCAACTGTGCCATCTGCCACTGTCTAACTTTGCTGCACAAAAAAATGAAGTATACGTTAATCATAATAAACATGAAATGCACGCTATCAAGACATAAAAGAAATATAAGTCAAGCTTAAATACTAACAGTATTTGGTGTAACAGATTCATCGGCCCGAAGAACCTCATCAATCAAATCTCCAAATGTAGCAGCTAGATTGGACTGCTTTGTACCAATAGTATTCAAACATTGCTTGATAGAGGCAAATATTTTGCCAACCTCTAAGTCATAATCAATCAACTTAGCTTGGAACTTCTGGCGTTGATGTACAGGAAGCATCTGAATCTTATTTGCCATCAGGTCTTGCATAAGAGGGAGTTGGATGATTATATTTGGAATTCGACCATGTTGATTTGGGTCTTCATCAACATTTTCTGGCCTCATTGGATACTGAAGTAAAAAAATATAATAATGATATGATAATTATGGTAAAGCAACAGACAAACAAAGAACATAGTGGGTATATGATCAAACCTCAATCTGACCAGTAGATGGAGAGTTTGAGACACAACATGTCTCACTGCTGCTCCGAAACTGATAAAACAGAATAAAAATTAATAATTATGTATATGGACTGACTCATGCCATGAATTGAGATCATTATATGACTACTAAAATCATTGGTTTGTAACTAGTCGTAAATAACATTGTTATAAAAAACAGGAAAATTATGATAGAAGAAATGAAGACTCACAGGGCAAACACCAAATGGTTCGCCTCCCTGACGAGGCTTTCGCTTATCGGCCATTGACAACACCCTTATAATATTCTTATTAAAATACTTTATGCGTGGAGTGCCATTTTTGTTGTTTGGAGCAGCAGCATGGTGCAAATGATCCAAATAATACAGCTACATAATATATATATCATGAGAGTCATATACAAATGAACATAGACACATAATATATGTATCTATTTTCAAATTGCAATTGATTAATCTAATAAAAGATTTGCCAAATTAATTATGAAACTTACAAGAACAATGATGGAACAGCCATATATCGTCGCCGACACATTATTAATGCTCCTGTTGTGCCATCTCTGTGCAGCCTCACATAAGTCACTAAAAATTAGATGGCACCAATCAATTTGAGGGAATCGCTCCATTTCTTCTGTAAGTAGAACCTCATTGAAAGAAATAGACCAGCTAGCTGTTGGGAATAGCAGCCGGTTAAAGAGAATTAGAAAAAAAAACATCTGATAGAAAGATCATCATCCTGGCCTAGCCTCAATCTGTCTTGGAGCTTTGAAATAACAAACTCATCCTTGCTAATATTCAAGGAGGCCCGAAGTGTTGCCGCAGCGTTCGCTTCATCAATGTTAAGGGGCTTTCCACCACCCAAATTTGGAAGACCCAATATCTGATGGACAGTCTGCTTGGTGATTTTGAGTTCTTTGTCTAGACCAATACGAAGAGTCATGTCTCGGGGGTCTAACTTCTGCATGAGCCAACAAAGAAGTGTTCGACATCCAATTGCATCAATTGTCATGTCAAGAATACTAGAGAATCCTTTTCTGACTATAGCTTAACGTTGCCTTTCATTCAATATCTGAATGGACGCAAGAACATCTCCTGGGTTGCATCTAATGTTGAGTCTCTGAAATGAAAAAGGTAGATAGATGGATAAATATGTTAATACTTAAATATCACAATTTATGCATTCTTATTTATACAAAGTTCCTTGTCCTATGACTGTTTTGGATTAATGAGCTAAGGTAATGTAGAAAGCTATATCTTTCAACACATAAGGTATGTATTGAGATTAGATGCATGATTAAAATATTGGAAACGATTAATTTATGCAATGTTGTAAACTCACATGCGTCTTATTTGGGGCATCCATTGAGATATTGCACTTCTTTTTTGGTGGCTCAAAGTCGTCATCATCATCCACATTAGGCATAGGAATGTTTTTAGCATCAGCTGCTACACCCCTCTTTCTATGCTGCGGAGGATCACCATCAGACCGCGTATTTGTAGGGTCTGCCATGTCAGTCGAGCGCAGAATGTCAACACTGAAACATTCTTGACTTGACTCAATGATTAAACGCTTCGGATTGGTTGGGGGTCGATCAACCTTCCGCATTATTGAAGCAGCAGCCTGCAAAAGAACAATGTAAAACATATGTGCTTTATCGAGTTACATCAACATATACACCAATGATTATACGAACTAATTGGAAAAAATGTCATTAATTGTGTTATATGACCCTAACGAAATAAATGTCAACACAGTCAAACATCAAAAAAATTGTATCATTGCATTATAGAAATTGCCATATACATATATGCAAACCAACAGACTGTTACTCTAAAACAATATTTACTCATAAAAATATATATTTATGCAGTAGTAGAAGTTAATAAGCAGCATCATTGACATTTATACATGACTAAAACAAAACATGCAACCAGAAGTTCAAAAATTTATTGTTGCAATTTGGACATGATTGATGACCATATTTATGTGAAAAATATGATCCAGTAAGTATATAAAAACTGAATTGCATTTCAGTTTATTTGAATAATATATAGTAGCACGAAGTCATGAGCAACACACTTGTTTGCACATCAAAATATCAACCACTGCTTCATAAAGGTATGTATAATTCACATCAATTGTGTTATATGGCCCTACCAACATAGATAGTAAGTGAACAAAACATCAACAAAGTCGTATCATTGCATTGTAGAAATTGCCATATACATCTATCCATACCAACAGTATGTTCATCTAAAACAGTATTTAACCAGCAAAATAAACAGTTATGCAGTAGTAGTAGTGACTAAGCAACAAAATAAACATTTATACAGTATTAGAATAAACATTCATATCCCGACAAACAAAAATATACATTTATGCAGTAAACAACAAACCAATTTAGCGTAAGTAGATCACCAATTTAGCGTGAATAGAACTTAACGTGCCTGATAAGACGCCAGTAAGAAAACATGCTATCCCTTACTAATACCCACTTGGCAACATGTGTGTTGTTATGGGTTTCTTACTTATTATGTTTGACTGAAGCCACTTGCTATATAGCTTTGCTAAGGCCCTGAGAGACACACATTTCAAATAACTGAAAACATTTATCTTCGAATAACTAACATGCGCACAAATCCACGAGGTGCCAAAAAATGATCTAGCCGAATCATATGCATATGGGGTGTTTGTCATGCTAAGCCTGTTTGAATTGACTAAAATAACTTGCTAGCTGCTAAAAGTGATTCAAGTACCTTGGGCTGATCATCATCTCTCTGGTATCCTGGTTACATTTTATATATGAATAATATGAAAACATTAATGAGTTGCGCCGTGAACACTGCAATGCAGTTTTCAAGATTGGTTTGGTGGGTTCAAATAAAAGGCCGAATGCAGTTTTCAGTTTCAGGTCATAAATATTTGCATCCATCGCTATAACAAGGTTATATAAAAAGGTAGAGATTACAAAAAATACCAGCAGAGCTAAAGCTTTTGGGCAGATATTAGTATAATTCCCACACTGTTATTATCAATGTTTGGTATTATGTTTTTCTTTTGAAAATTGATGTTCCAAAGAGATCACTGAATTTTTACAATACAATTTCTACAGTCACACAATGATGATAAAGAAAATGTACCAATTGAAACTGGATCTGATGGGTTTGAACTGCTAGATGGGAAACAAAAAATTTGAACTAGATCTGATCGGTTTGGACAAAGAAAAATAAACAAAACAAAAATAAATATTTATACAGTACTAGAATAAGCATTCATATATCGACAAACAAAAAACATTTATGCAGTAAACAAAAAAATAATTTAGCGTAAATATATAACCTGTGATTTCTTTGTTATTGACGGCTAGAAAATCCGACAGAGGTTGATGGAGTTGGGCACCTGGAATACGGCGCAGAGATTAACGTCGCACAAATACGGCAAACGATGCATAAGAAAATGGAGCATATGAATGGGGAGATTAGGAAGTAGCAGTGTATGCATAAAAATTACAGAGGAAATCGAGCACCTTGGGAAGCAGGACAACCGTCGGCGAGCGTGTAGAAGAACAATGTGACGTGTGGGCGGAGGATTGTAAGTGGCAGGCGGCTCCACGACACTGGCAACGACGGCGCCGATTAGGGTTGAGGGCGAGTGAGGGCGGAGGAAGGGGAATTGCCCTGGCGGGAGGGGAGGAAGGCGAATCGCCCTGGCGTCGCCTGAATAAACGCGGCGAGTCAGCCAGGAAGGTTGACCGCGCGGGGGTTAGGGTATACAACTGTTTGACCGCGTGGGAAGTGGGGTAGTGGGCCAATTCCTGAATTTCTGGAACATGGGTCGGCTCAAGTATTTACGCTAAATCTCTATTGTGTATAAACGGAAGAATGGAATAGCGTAAACACGTGGAAAGTGGGCCTAAGCCGCTATTTCTGGAACGCGGTCTCGCGGCTGTTACTCTGTTTACGCTAAAATGTGTTTCCGTTTACGCTAAATCAGTTCACTTGCATAAAAAGTGATCGGGCGTGGGCTGGGGCTCTCCACAGTTATATAGAGCCCAGGGCTCTTAATAGATAAACTATATATATATAGTTTATATATATATATATAATATTTAGATATGTTCACTTTATGTACATGTTGTCATCATGAACATACTTTATTTTTAGATTAAATTAAAACCAAATGTTCTTTTTCTAACAAATCCTAGCCATTAGATTTGCTAACATAGAAAGTTATATCTTCGGTGTTGAGAGAAGACAATAATAGGACGGTGCTTACCAGTGTTGGAAAGGATGGGTACGAGGTCTTACCTTATGGATATTAGATGTATATGCTCATGAAAAAGATACGATAAATATTAGTTTGTGCACGCGAGTAATTATTAGTAGATGAAAAATTGATAATAGAGGAAAAGTAGGGATAGAAAATGATATTTTATGCTTGTAGTGGAGTATAGGGAGAAATTTAGAGAAAACCGATGTTATAACTAGGTGAGTACCAATACATCACTAGGTGAGTTTTTGTACGTTACAACGGGGACATATAATACCACGATAATTTGTGTACAAATGTGTGTTATACTGTTATGAGAAAAGGCTTCGTAATCTATTTATGATCCTAGCCATACATAAATTTTGTTATTTTAATCTAGTTATTTTACCACTATATTGCAACTATCAATACCATTGTATATATGATAGTACAATACCTGTGTGTTGCAACGACACACAATCTGTACCTACATGGAGTTCATCCCTCCATTATTCTGAAATCAACAACACACTCTAATTGAGCAGCTCAAGTTAATTGGTTGGAGTCCACAAGGAGCTGGACCTAGCTAAGATACATGATCTTTTGATATTGTGTTGCTTACTGACCAAAGTCATCCTCAAGATTGGGCACTTTGATGAAAGCATGGTTGTATAAATGAGCAAGATCAAGAGAAGAGGAAAGAGATGGGTCCATAGGTCATAGATGACTTTAGAGAACCAACTCTTGGTTCCCATAGTCAATATAGAGTACTTCAAACTTGTCGTTCAAATATTCCACAGAGCAAGGTCCATTAACAATCTGCACAAACCACATGAAGACTTAATAATAAAATTTCTAGAACCAGGAGCTAATAATGGCAATTCAAGCATAAAGTATATAAAACTAAGTTATGATAAGAAAATTCAGATATACATGACTTTGGTCAAGGCATCTTGCAAATGAACAAGAGTAATCAATTTCTAATACAAGTGACAATATATTAACTAACTTACATGGCACAATGAAACCAAATAATTAACGAAACTTAACTTTCTTTATCCATATTATTCATCTCATGTTCTCTTGCATTTTGTTGACAAAAATGAATAATGTAATAACTCATCAACAACCGCATATGCAAACACCTTTTGTAAGACAAATTGGGTGCAATGCCAAAGCGAGATCTTTACCAAACAGGACACTGTGGGAATCAACGCAGGTTTATTATGTTGGATCTTTTATGGGCTTGGTCCATATATTCAATAAACTCTATGGTGTGTAATGGTGGAGAATACCAATAGTACCATATTGTAATTCCAACGGTCGTTGGCTTGATTTATATGGTGGGAATTATTCCACTTAATTTGAGAAGTCAAAAAACGAACCAGGCCTGCCAAACAGAGGAGTGAGAGGGCAGGTGCATGGTTGTGTTAATTTTTAGCACTCATTAACCGCGGGAGTTAAACCTTTTAGATGTCCGTCTCTTGATCTGCCGCATACGAGACCCTTCTCCTTCAGCTTCCCTTCCGCGAAGGTTAAGTAGGGGAGAACTCCTATCACTTGGAACGAGAGCAGAACCCATTCAGAATCACTATTCAGCCGCAGGCGTGGGTATTTCCATCTCGTAACTCTGCACGCACAGAGGAGCGAGAGGGCAGGTGCCTCCGAAGCCCTTGCCGTCCAGCCGCAGGCGTGGGTATTTCGATCTCGTAACTCTGCGCGCATAGAGGAGTGAGAGGGCAGGTGCCTCCGAAGCCCTTGCCGTTCGAGACCTTGCACGGGGGATCGGCAATTAGGTTTTTGGGGAGCGTCTACGCGACTGCCCAATATCCGTCGTTGTCTTCATCACTGGTGAACATCTTCTCCTTCCTGGCGTCTTCATCTCGTACGGATGACAAGAGAAGTTGGACAAGGATCAGGATCCTCGGAGCGCATGGGAGGGTATGATCAATACAGTTCCTTACTGTTTTACGTTCTGCAGATTATATATGTCTCGTATGTTCATCTATGTTGTTTCGTATGTAGCCATAGATTTATCCAAATTTTCTGTCATATCATATCATGATATTTCTAATGCCTATTCATACTATTAAAATACCATACATGTTTGTTTTAATTTTACAGTCATGCTATTTATATTGCTGTCTATTTATATTCAGTTGTTCCGTCATGATGCATGTACCATGTTTATATGCTTATTACATTTATATGATTCATATGCTTTATGTTCTCATGTTCCATATTGTTATGGATATATTTGACATCATGATTTCCATGATTAATTATATTTTATATGTCATCATCATAATGTTAATTTATGGAATTAAAATGACATGGAAAATGCCTATATTTCCAACAATCCAAAAACCTAAAAAGGCATTTTCTGTCAGAGGTTTTGCTGTTGCGCTAAAGCTTGATCCTTTTGATGGTAAAAATTTCTTGATTTGGAAAGCTAAGATGGAATTGTGGCTTACTGCAATGTCTTGTTATCATGCCGCTGAGGGCAAGCCTGCCAACTTACCTCCTGAGGATGAGGCAAAGTTTAAGGCTGATGACAACCTCTTTCGAGGAGCAGTGATTAGCGCACTTGATACAAAATTCTAGAAAAGCTATATCATCCTTCCTACAGGGAAACAACTGTGGCATGCACTTGTTGGAAAGTTTGAAGTAACTGACGCTGGTAGCGAGCTGTATCTCATGGAGCAGCTGTATGACTACAAGATGGTTGAGAACCGATCTGTAGTGGAACAGGCTCATCAGTTTCAGGCACTAGCTAAGGAACTTGAGCTTTTTCCTTATCCTTTGCCTGACAAGTTTGTGGCTGGCAGTATAATCGCCAAGTTGCCACCTTCTTGGAAGGACTTTGCTACCTCTCTCAAACATAAGAGACAAGAGATCAATGTGGAAGAGCTCATTGGTACTCTTGATGTTGAGGAAAGAGCTAGAACAAAGGACAATGGAAAAGGTGTTGAGACCTCTACTGCTAATGTGGTGCAAAAGAGAAACTTCCGCAAGTTTAACAAGAAGAAAAACCAGAACAAACAAGAGAACACAAATAAACCTATTCAAACAGCACAGTTTAAAAAGAAGAACAACAACAATAACAAGGGAAAAGGAGGATGCTTTGTTTGTGGCAGTGATCAACATTGGGCTAGAGAGTGCCCTGATCGCAAGTTCACACAGGACAAGAAATCAGCTAATGTTGTAACCACTGAAATTGGAGATGGAACATCTAGGTATGGTAATTCTTTACCATTTGTTCTTTCAGTTTGTAATTCACCTGAGTGGTGGATGGATAGTGGTGCAAACATTCATGTGTGTGTTGATGCCTCTATGTTCTCATCCTACCAGGTCGGGAGATCTAGTGCCTTGTTAATGGGAAATGGGTCGCGTGTTCATGTTCTTGGTGTTGGTACGGTCATTCTGAAGTTTACTTCGGGAAAGATGGTGCCATTGAAGAGCGTGCAGCATGTTCCCTCTATCAAGAAGAATCTTGTTAGTGCTTCTATGCTATGTCGAGATGGGTACAAAGTTGTTCTTGAGTCAAATAAATGTGTTGTGTCGAAACATGGTACTTTTGTTGATAAAGGATATGACTGCGGAGGCTTGTTCCGCTTATCACTACATGATGTGTGTATTAAAATGGTGAATTCTGTTAATTTTTCTGATGAGTCAGAATTATGGCGTTCACATTTTTGGCATGCAAGCTTTGGCTGTCTTATGCGGTTAGCAAATCTAAATATAATTCCTAAATTTAACTTGGTCAAAAAGTCTAAGTGCCATGTGTGTGTTGAATCAAAACAACCCCGCAAGCCTCATAAGGCTGCTGAGGCGAGGAATTTGGCACCTCTAGAACTTGTTCATTCTGATCTGTGCGAGATGAATGGAATTTTGACAAAAGGTGGTAAAAGATACTTTCTCACTCTTATAGATGACTCCACCAAATTTTGCTATGTGTATCTCTTAAAAACAAAAGATGAAGCATTTAATTATTTTAAGACCTATAAAGCTGAAGTTGAGAACCAACTTGAGAGGAAAATAAAACGCTTAAGGTCCGATCGAGGTGGAGAATATTTCTCTAATGTTTTCGATGAGTTCTGCGTGGAACATGGTATTATTCAAGAGAGGACACTGCCATTCTCACCACAATCCAATGGGATTGCTGAAAGGAAAAACCACACTCTAACAGATTTGGTGAATGCCATGTTGAGTACAGCGGGATTATCCAAGGCATGGTGGGGTGAGGCGATTTTGATGGCGTGTCATGTCCTTTACAGAGTTCCAACAAAGAACAAAGAGATCACACCATTTGAGGAATGGGAAAAGAGAAGATTAAATCTCTCATATTTGCGCACTTGGGGTTGCTTGGCTAAAGTGAATGTGCCAATCAACAAAAAGCGTAAACTTAGGCCTAAAACTGTTGATTGTATATTCCTTGGGTACTCTTTTCTCAGCACTGGGTATAGGTTCTTAATTATAAAATCTGATGTGCCTGATATGTATGTTGATACTATCATGGAATCAAGAGACGCAACATTTTTTGAGAATGAGTTTCCCATGAAGAATACACCTAGTGATACAAGTCATGAGACTATAATTCCCCATGAGCACGAACTGTCTATTCCTATAGATCATGTTGAGGATCCTCACGTGCACATTCCTGAGGAGGATGACACTATAGTCACTCGAAAGAGCAAGAGACAGAGGGTTGCATAATCCTTTGGTAATGACTTTATAGTGTACCTTGTGGAAGACACACCAACTACCATTAGTGAGGCATATTCCTCTCCTGATGCTGACTTATGGAAGGAAGCAGTAAGGAGTGAGATGGAATCTATTATGTCTAATGGAACTTGAGAGGTGGTTGACCGTCCTTATGGTTGTCAACCTATAGGCTGCAAATGGATCTTCAAGAAAAAGCTTAGGCTTGATGGTACAATCGAAAGGTACAAGGCAAGTCTTGTGGCCAAAGGATATACCCAAAAAGAGGGTGAAGATTTTTTTGATACCTACTCACCAGTGGCTCAATTGACTATGATTCGCACATTAATAGCCGTGGCAGCCTCTTATGGTCTTATCATTCATCAGATGGATGTTAAGACAGCTTTCCTAAATGGGGAGTTGGATGAGGAGATCTACATGGATCAGCCAGAAGGGTTCATTACGGATGGTCAAGAGAACAAGGTGTGCAGGTTGATAAAATCATTGTATGGCCTAAAACAAGCACCTAAGCAATGGCATGAAAAGTTTGATAATACTCTTACAGCTGCTCGTTTTGATGTAAATGAATCTGACACATGTGTATATTATCGATATGGTGGGGGTGAGTCTGTTATGATGTGCCTTTATGTTGATGACATCCTGATCTTTGGATCAAATCTCAATGTGATTGAGGAAGTTAAAAATATTCTATCGAGCAATTTCGAAATGAAAGATTTGGGAGAAGCTGATGTCATTCGAAACATCAAGCTTGTTAGAGAAGGTGATGGTGGGGTAACTTTGTTACAATCTCATTATGTGGAAAAGGTATTGAGTCGCTTTGGTTTTAGTGACTATGATCCTGCTCCAACACCTTATGACCCTAGCATGCTATTGAGAAAGAATCGGAGAATAGCAAGGGATCAATCAACATACTCCTAGATCATTGGCTCGCTCATTTACCTTGCAAGTGCAACAAGGCCGGACATCTCATATGCTGTGAGTAAGCTGAGTCGGTTTGTGTCAAAACCAGGAGATGATCAGTGGCGTGCTCTTGAGAGAGTGTTGCAGTATTTGAAGGTACTATGACATACGATATTCATTATACTGGAAACCCAAAAGTGCTGGAAGGCTATTGTGATGCCAACTGGATTTCTGATGCTGATGAGCTTTATGCCACAAGCGGATATGTGTTTCTGTTTGGAGGTGGCGTTGTTTCCTCGAAGTCTTGCAAGCAGACTATCTTAACGAAGTCTACAATGGAAGCAGAACTCGCAGCATTAGACACTGCTGGGGCTGAGGCCGAGTGGCTCCGTGATTTCCTATTGGATTTATCGGTAGTTGAAAAAACGATACCGGCTAATTTCATGAACTGTGACAACCAAACGGTGATTACAAAGGTTAAAAGTTCTAGGAATAACATGAAGTCTACAAGGCATGTTAAGAGGAGATTAAAATCTGTCAGAAAGCTGAAAAACTCCGGAGTTATAACGGTGGATTATGTCCACACATCGAATAATCTGGCAGATCAATTCACTAAGGGTCTGTCACGCAATGTGATAGAAAGTGCATTGAGAGAAATGGGTATGAGACCCATGTGAAATCTACTCTAGTGGTAACCTGCTCTATGTGATCTGAGATCCAATGAAGTAGAGTGGAGAAACAATCTAGGAGTAGGTTGTGTGGAAAGATCCCTTCCTTAACTCATTTCTGATGCACGTCTTTCCTATCTGTAAGGCAGGATGGTATTTACCTTAATGTATTCCAAGATTCTAATAAAGGTGAGATGTTGTCCTACATAACATCTTCTGAGGAATACACCTATATGAGTCAGACTGCTGGTCACAGTCTATGGGACTTTGGTAATCCCTAAATACTCATGAAAGGCACTGAAGTGTGACTTATATGCTTCTAAACAGCGGGAATGCCCTTTTGCAGCCTAGTATCAGCAAAGGATTTGAGTGAATCTCACTTCGCACAAAACTGTCAATTCAAGGCTAGTCCATTGTTCAATTGTGAATGAGTGAAACTCTTATTCTAGATGGATGTTCAACTTAACAGTCTCCATCGAAACACTGATGTATCAAAGGATTGTGATTCTGATACTTCATCATTACAAACCCTAGAGTTGGTGGGGATTGTTGGATCATTAATGGGCTTGGCCCATTTATTCAATAAACCCTATGGTGTGTAATGGTGGAGAATCCAATAGTACCATATTGGAATTCCAAGGGTCGTTGGCTTGACTTATATGGTGGGAATTATTCCACTTAATTTGAGAAGTCAAGAAATGAACCAGGCCTGCCACACGCGCGCGCGCCGCCGCCGCCGTCTGGGCCGGGCTCATGCCGGGCGTGGCGTGGCGAGGCAGGCAGCGGGCAGCGAGCGGGCATGGTGTGGTTGTGTTAATTTTTAGCACTCATTAACCGCGGGAGTTTCAACTCCAAGTTAAACCTTTCAGATGTCCGTCTCTTGATCTGTCGCATGCGAGACCCTTCTCCTTCAGCTTCCCTTTCGCGAAAGGTTAAGTAGGGGAGAACTCCTGTCACATAGAACGAGAGCAGAACCCATTCAGAATCACTGTCCAGCCGCTGGCGTGGGTATTTCCATCTTATAACTCTGCGTGCACAAAGGAGCGAGAGGGCAGGTGCCTCCGAAGCCCTTGCCGTTCGAGACCTTGCACGGGGGATCGGCAATTAGGTTTTTGGGGAGCGTCTACGCAACTGCCCAACATCCGTCATTGTCTTCATCACTGGTGAACATATTCTTCTCCCTGGCATATTCATCTCGTACGGATGACAAGAGAAGTTGGACAAGGATCAGGATCCTTGGAGCGCATGGGAGGGTATGATCAATACAGTTCCTTATTGTTTTACGTTCTGCAGATTATATATGTCTCTGTTGGGGGTATGCTTCGTCGCCAAAGATCCTGTAAGAAGAAACACCTTCGGCAGATCCTCTCAAAAGCAGTGCTGAAGCTATCATCCATAAAGCTTCGGCATAGTGGCATGTCTCAAGACGAAGGACTGCACCGACTTAAAGATGAAATGACCGATTGATCCATGAGAGTCTGTGTCATAATTGTAATCTTTTGTAAAGGGCATGAATGTAATATCTCATAGGCTGTGCCCTATGCCTATAAATAGATGAACAGTACCCCCATACTATTCACGCTGGCTTGTATTCACTCGCACGTCACACTCGGATTCCCACCTTCTGTCAAGTCGAAGGTATAAATGTAATTCAATATTATCCATGTTTATTCATGATTATATAATAAAAATGTCTGAATGATATCATATGATTATTCATGTTTTTTTATGTGTCATATGATCCTGCTTTCCATTATATATTGAGATGATGAAGGTACGTCCTTCATGACCTTCGTCTGAAGATCATTATATCTTAAGGGAAATAATGCTTCGAAGGACGAAAGTTCTTTAATCATTAACTTTTGTGTTGCCTTGTTCTTAATTCATAGCATTTGAGAACAAGTCCCCAACATTGGCGCCCACCTTTGGTGAACTCACTTCCACTTTTTGAGCTGATGGCTTCTGATGAGGACATCACTTCTATACATACAATGGATGGACAGATAACACGATCTCGTGCACGACAGCTAAATCTCCAGGTACATTCTACCCTAGTCAATTGTGTTTCAGAGCTTACGCTTGGGGCCATGGATGTTTTAATGATTAGGTACCTTGGAGAGGACCAGAAAGGACTTAGGAAAGGCCAAGGTGTTGAGGAGGAGCAGCAAGGGCGGCCACAACAAGAAGGAGATCAAGTCCGACTCGGTTGCGGCTCCATCTCAGGTTTCAGGACCAGTCTGCACTAAAATGGACGCCTAGGATGCATCTAGACTCCGATTGCGACGGACTTGATATGGTTGGAAAGATAAGGAGATTATCTAACCAACCCAACTGGTTCCACCCTAAAATTCATCAAGAGTCAATAGGAATCATCGAAACAAGTCAGCGTTCAGATTCTGTTTTGGTGCTGCGACACCGTCTGTTGGGTCGTTGGCCCGTGTATCGCGTCGGAGCCCATTAGGGGCGAGTCCAGGGGTCACACACGCCCTAATACTCTATTTATTCAGCAGTCGCCTCCACATTTAGGTTTGGGTTTTGCTTAGATCAATTCTGTCATCGAACAGTGTCGCCGTCATCGGCTTGTGAGACCCCATCCCGTAATCAATACAATTTTGGTTGTGTTTCTTTCCTGTTCTTACTTGTGTTCTTGATTGCACTTGCAGGGATAAGCCTTCGTGGCGAGGTAATTCGTGTGTCACGGGTGATAACCAACAGAGCCATGGTGTAGTGATTGCGAGGAACCGTTCGCTCGGAGCCTTGGATCATCAACGTCGAGATCTCCACTCAATCAAATTATCGTATCTCACGGAAGATTGGGCCGCGTCTACTATCAATTGGTATCAGATTTCTAGGTTGCCTGTGAGGTATAATTCTACCTTTAGATTAGTTTTGTTTCGTCCCATAGTCCAGAAAAAGCAAAAAAAAATTACGATCAGTTTATTCCGACCTAAAACCATCGCCTTAGCCTTTGCACAATTCAGTTTGAGTCCGCAGTTCTGAGTTTGTGTTCTAGTTGAGTTTGGTTGCTGGATTAGAATTGTTTTGGTTCAGTTTGATTGTGTCCATCCGCTTCCATCCTACAAAACCGACCCTATCTACAAAATAGATCCTATCTCTACAACCGACCCTATCCATAAAACAGATTCTATCTCTACAACCGATCCTATCCACAAAACAGATCCTATCTCTACAACCGACCCTATCCACAAAACAGATCCTATCTCTAAAACCGACCATATCCACAAAACAGATCCTATATCTAAACCAACCATATCCAGAAAATAAATCCTATCTCTAAAACTGACCCTGTGCTCCATAGCCGCCGCTTCGGTTCCTGCCGATTTGTGCCTTTGAAAACCATAACTTGAGGTACCTTCCATAAAACGGGCATAACTTTTCGCTCGGTGCTCCATTTGAGCTCAAATTTTTACAGTAGATTCCTTCCATTCTACGGCCTGTTTGGTTCGGTCAAAAAATTCAAAAAAAATCGGGAAGATAATTAAAAAATTGTTTAAGTGTTTTCAGGAATTTCAGAGATCCTTTGTGAATTTCTCTAGGCCACAATACAACTCTGTTTCAAGTGAAATTTTGTGTGCTTCCATCATTTGTGTTTTTGGATCAGTGGTAAAAAAATTCAGAATATTTCAAGCTCTTTTGATGGTACTCCTTTTGAAACGCGCCTTTGATTTCTACTAGTGCTGAAAAATCTGCCCTATTTACAGAACTGCAATTCCCACTAGAAACTTGTACCTCCTTTCTTGTGCTTTTGTCCAATTGTTCTATTACATTTTCTAGGCCAGCAACTAGGACGAGTACTTGGAACACTTATTCAGCATTGCTATCTGTTACTGACTTGTGTGCCACATATATATATTTAGTTAGCCTTCCCATAGCTCCAATTTTCTCTCGAGCAGAACATGTACTCCTTTGCAATCACACCCACGCTCGTTGGACAGTCACACCGGTCACCGTTTGCCACCTGCAGTGCTGGTAAGAACGTTGTAAGAGCGGGGTAAGACGCTTCATAATTTGTATTCCACCACCTCCACCACCACCCCTGAGAGATAGTTGTAGGGTTCACATTGTTTGTTGCCTTTTTGTCTCTGTTTTGTGCTAACAATGACAATACCAAAGAACCAAATGGACAAGGACAAGGGGCCTAAACTTAACGTCGATGAGTGTGTCTCTCAAATGGAATTGAAGGAGATGATGCGCGCGATGACTGAACCTTTTAAAAAATACCAGGACTCTACGACGACATCCTATGAGCAGCTTGATCAACGAGTTGATGAACTTGTTACACGCATGGACGTACTGGAGGCTCGTCCCCCACCAACAACTCCAGCCCCATCTCACTCTCCTTTGGACGACGACGACGATGACGACGATGTTTATGCACCGCTGCCACAACGCTTCGCACGTAATCGACAAGGTATGGGAGGTAATGGTAGACATCATCATCATAATCCTCAACCAAACCATGATCCATTTGCTAAAATTAAGTTCTCTATTCCACCGTTCATGGGTTCTTATGATGCTAAAGCTTACTTAGACTGGGAGATGACGGTAGAACAAAAATTTAATTCCCATCTTGTTCCTGAGCAGCATAGGGTTAGACAAGCCACTAGTGAATTTAGAGATTTTGCTATCATTTGGTGGAATGAACTTGTTAACACACGTGCTGCACCACAAATATGGAATGCGTTAAAAGAGGAGGTGCGAGCTCGCTTTGTTCCCCCTTCTTATAAACGTGATCTTCGAAAAAAATTGCAACGCTTAGATCAGGGAGACATGTCGGTACAGGAATACTACCAAGAGCATCAGAAAGGTATGCTACGATGTGGGGTAGTTGACGATCTGGAGGATCAAATGGTTAGGTTTTATGGTGGATTGAGGCAGGAGATTTAGGATATTGTTGATTATAAAGAATATCATTCTATACAATGCTCGTTCCATCTTTCTATGTTGGCAAAAAAAGAATTGCAGGGTCGTCAACAGTGAAGGAGCAGCACTTTCGCGCCACACCAGCCACCGGTGCCAGCCAAGGTGTCATCCTCTTCGGGCGTACGGATGTCCACATCTTCCTCCACCAGCGGCACACGCAGCACCGTACCTTCGGCATCACAGGAACACGACAATAGCAAGTCCTTGGTGCCTTCGGGTGTTGCAGCAAAACCTGCTACGACCACCTCTTCCACAGGCCGCTCCTCCGACATCAAGTGCCACCGCTGCCAGGGACTTGGTCATATTCAGCGAGATTGCCCCAGCAAACGGGCATACATTGCTACTGGTGATGGTGGGTATGTTAGTGCTTCTGATGTTGAAGATGAAGATACTGTTGGAGCTAACATTGTAGAGAGTTATGATGGTGATGAAGAGGTTCTTGGTACAACAGCGACAGAGACCTATAAGGCCTTGATTGTGCAACGCGTTTTGAGTGCCACGGCTAGTGACGATGACAACAGACAGCTCCACAACCTCTTCAACATGTTCCTCATCGTCAAGGACTGTCGTGTACATACCATCATTGATGGTGGTAGCTGCAACAACTTGGCGAACGTTGAGTTGGTCAAGAAGCTTGGCTTGACCACACGAGAGCATCCCCACCCTTATCACATTCAATGGTTTAACAACAACGGTAAGTTTAAGGTAACAAAAACAGCAAGGGTGCATTTTTCTATTGGCTCTTACCATGACTATGCTGATTTTGATGTGGTGAGTATGGATGCTTGCTCTCTTTTACTGGGACGTCCTTGGGAGTTTGATACTGATGCTATTCACCATGGTAGATCTAATAAATATACTTTCATGCATAAGGGAAAGAAAATTGTGTTGCTTCCTATGACTCCCACTGAAATGGTCCACTTAGAACATGAGAAAAAGATTAATGCTAAGCAAAAAGGTGTTTTGAACTCTGAAAATCAGCAACCTATTAAGTTAAAAACTCCTACTTTGCTAGCCACTAAATCTGACCTTGATGAGTTACATGCCTCTGTTGGACTTTGCTATGCCTTAGTGTGCAAAAATGTTTTCTATTCCATTGATGATACGTCTATTGCTTTGCCACCGGCTATTGCTAACCTTTTGCAAGAGTATATGGATGTGTTTCCCTCTGAGATACCCCCTGGATTACCACCTGAGTTGCCTCCAGATTTTCGGGTTAGTTCCACCTTTAACATTTCAGATTTGAAGCCATATATGGGTGACGAAGATGAGATCGAGTCGAGGACGACTCCAATTCAAGAGGAGGAGGATGATGAGGACATCACTTCTATACATACAATGGATGGACAGATAACACGATCTCGTGCACGACAGCTAAATCTCCAGGTACATTCTACCGTAGTCAATTGTGTTTTAGAGCTTATGCTTGGGGCCATGGATGTTTTAATGATTAGGTACCTTGGAGAGGACCAGCAAGGACTTGGGAAGGCCAAGGTGTTGAGGAGGAGCAGCAAGGGCGGCCACAACAGGAAGGAGATCAAGTCCGACTCGGCTGCGGCTCCATCTCAGGTTTTAGGACCAGTCTGCACTAAAATGGACGCCCAGGATGCATCCAGACTCCGATTGTGACGGACTTGATATGGTTGGAAAGATAAGGAGATTATCTAACCAACCCAACTGGTTCCACCCTAAAATTCATCCGGAGTCAACGGGAATTGTCGAAACAAGTCAGCGTTCAGATTCTGTTTTGCTGCTGCGACACTGTCTGTTGGGCCGTTGGCCCGTGTATCGCGTCGGAGCCCATTAGGAGCGAGTCCAGGGGTCACACATGCCCTAATACTCTATTTATTCAGCAGCCGCCGCCACATTTAGGTTTGGGTTTTGCTTAGATCAATTCTGTCATAGAACAGGTTGCCATCATCGGCTTGTGAGACCCCATCCCATAATCAATACAATTTTGGTTGCGTTTCTTTCCTGTTCTTGCTTGTGTTCTTGATTGCGCTTGCAGGGATAAGCCTTCGTGGCGAGGTCATTCGTGTGTCACGGGTGATAACCAACGGAGCCGTGGTGTAGTGATTGTGAGGAATCGTTTGCTCGGAGCCTTGGATCATCAACGTCGAGATCTCCACTCAATCAAATTATCGTATCTCACGAAAGATCGGGTCGTGTCTACTATCAGCTTCGTTCAACAATCAAACTGAAGCTGCTTCGGCTACGAAGCTGGTGCTCCCGATAACAGGTAATTCATGCTCAGAGCCGGCCAACAAGAAGCAGAAGAAGGAGGCCCAGAGAAGGGTACAGCATGTTGGGGTGCAGGGACCCTTCATCAAGTTAAAATGGTCCCACATCCCAATTACCTTCTCCCAAGAGGACCTTCAGTTCAAGGATTACCCTCACAATGATGCTATGGTCATATCTTGTGTCATCAAGGGATTTCTAGTCCACAATGTTCTGGTTGATACAGGCAGTGCAGCGGATATCATATTTGCTAAGGCCTTCAAACAAATGCAAGAGCCAGAGGATAAGATCCATGATGCTACACACCCTCTTTGTGGTTTCGGAGGAAGGCAGATTGTAGCACTTGGCAAGATCATGATGCCAGTGACCTTTGGATTTGTCCACAATACAAGAACTGAACAGGTTGTGTTTGATATTGTTGACATGGAATACCCCTACAATGCAATTGTTGGTGACTTGTTCTCAGGTGCTTCGGATTAAGAACAAGGCAACATAAAAAGTGTTAAGTGATAAATTCCTTCGTCCTTTGAAACATTATTTCCTTTCGGGATATAATGTGCTCCGGACGAAGGTCACAAATAATATATCTTCGTAAGTTACGACGAAGGATTTACACGCAACATAAAAGGTAATATAACATTTAAATTTTATCACAATGTCATTTCTATTTTATTATCATATAACAATAGAAATGACTTCAAATTACAAATGTACCTTCGGATTGCAGGAAGACAAAAGTACAAGGATGACGCAAAAGCGAATGCCAAGTCAGCGTGAACAGTACGGGAGTACTGTTCATCTATTTATAGGCGTGGGACGCGGCCCATGTAAAATTACATTCATGCCCATTACATTTGTTAATGACTTATGGGAATCTGTCAAGGCCTAAGTAGTCTTTTCATCTTTAAGTCGGTTCCCCTTCCTGCTATCATGATGAAGCTTTCCTGCGCACAGCTTCGGCTGTGCACCATCCTTCGTACAGCTTGGTAATCAGCCCGTCCTTCATCTCAATCCCCCTTCGTCTGGCTTAGACTTCGTCCTGACCGTACTCCATGTTCATAATTCTGAGTCCGAAGATACCTGTTCATATAATCCACTTGGAAAACATTGTCAAATCATGTTTTTGAGGACCTTCGGAGGACGAAGGTCCCCAACAGTAGCCCCTCGCAATATTAATTTGTTAATGATAAATTCAGATTGCGATATGGACGAAGGCCTTAAGCCGAAGGTCCGAAAAAACACCTTCCCTTTGCTAGAATAGCAACATTCACTGACAAGCGGGGTCTTTCAATTTTCAACGCACTGGGCGTATAAATAAGATCGTATCGCAAACTCATTTTGGTACTCTCACTTGCCATCTGCTTCCGCCCACTAAATTTTTAGCTCTTGCGCACTAAGATTTGCTGATCTTTTGGTTTTGAAGCTTCGACCTTGAAAACAGTTTTTTAGTGTTTCCGAAGATGTCTGAAGATAAGAAGGTCCCTGCTGAGATGAAGCTGAGTCTCGACGAAGAGAAGAACTTGGGGTTCCTTATAGCGATGGCGGAGACCAATACGGAAAAAATCACCAAGGAGATTCTGGAAGGTTTGTCTGAAGATACTGGTGACAGCGACAGTTATGATGCAGAAAGCTGTGGGGGAGAGTCCGAAGATCGACCATGGCGGCCAAGTCACACGGTTTTCGGGAAAACCACTGTTAAGCAGAGCCATATTGACAATATGAGGGGGAGATATTTTCGAGATAT
This sequence comes from Zea luxurians, assembly GCA_029449295.1. Classification (NCBI taxonomy): domain Eukaryota; kingdom Viridiplantae; phylum Streptophyta; class Magnoliopsida; order Poales; family Poaceae; genus Zea; species Zea luxurians. The sequence goes on along the minus strand of JAOPSE010000810.1, from coordinate 208,488 downwards.
GTCTATTGTGAGGGCTGATGCTGGAGAAAAAACTTCTCCCACCCCCGAAGAAGATGAAGTCGTAATCTTCCGAAGCTTTCTCAAGGCTGGGCTTCGATTCCCCCTAAGCAGCTTTGTTGTCGAAGTCCTGATGACATTTCAAATCTACCTTCATCAAATTACTCCCGAAGCTATCATTAGAATGGGGATCTTTGTCTGGGCTGTAAGAAGCCAAGGTTTGGAACCAAATGCTAAAAGCTTTTGCAACATTCATGAGTTGTTATATGAGACGAAGCCCTGGGGGAAAGAACAATATCACAACAACTTTGGTTGCTACAGCTTCGGTGCCCGCACCGGGTCAAGCTGCCCCGTGCCAACCTTTCGAAAGAGGTGGCCTGGTGCCTGGATGACAGAATGGTTTTATGTAAAGAATGACTTGACAGCGCAGGAAGATATTAAAAGTATCATTATGCGCCCCATCTTGCAACGCTTCGGACTTCGAAGGCCGAAGGTTGAAATGGATGAAGCAGCCGAGGAATGCCAAAGAGCCTTCGGCGTAATCTGCTCTTTTATTGGGACAAGGGACTTGGTCCAAGAGCATATTGCCTTCAGGGTGTGGCCACTTGGAGGAAAGTGGGAAATGCCGAAGGAGACCATCAAAGAGTCCGACGAAGGCGGACTGGTCAGACTGAAATACACATTCAAATACGGGGATAAGTTTGTTGAACCTGATGACGACTGGCTGAAAAGCATCGAAACATTAAGTGACGAACTGCTTGGGGTGTATTCGAAGGCGGAGAACACTGCATTATCGGCAGCCTTCGGAGGCCGAAAGAAGAAAAGGCTCAACCGGGTATTTGATGCAATCGGGTTTATCTACCCTGACTACCATTATCCGGTGCCGGGCCGTAAAAGAAGAAATACTTTTCCTGCAACAGAAGCTGCCACAAGTGCCTCTAGCGAGCCAGCGCCGCAAAGAAAAAAGATGAAGGTGCTCACCCACCGGGCGCGTTTTATTGAGCCGGCCACAGTGCCAGAATTTATTGGTGAAGTCTCTTTGGCCTCTGAAGCTACAGAACCAGCTCCAGTGCCGAAGATAGAAGAAAAAACTGAAGCGCCTTCGGCAGAGAAGGCAGAAAACCCGAAGATTGAAGGACAAAAAATATTGGAAATCTTAAGTCCTTCAGCAAATGTTGAAACACTAAAAAATCAAAAGGGCCCATCGGTGACCCCAAAAAGAAAAAGAATGGTGAACGTGCTAGATGTCTTGGAGTCGATTAAATCTTCAAGCACAACTCCAAAGAAGACTGTTGAACTTGCTGAAGCGTCTACTAAAGCTTCGAAGCGGCAACTTGAAGCTGAAGCTGGGCCTTCAGAGCCCACCAAGGAACAATCTTTGGAAACCGAAAAAATAAAAATATCAGAACCAGTTTTGGTTGAAGAAATTGACACTGCCACCCCCGAAGCTCCTTCCAACATATGCGATTACATCGTGCGACATGCTTCGGGGAAGAAATTATCTGAAGAAGAGACTTATGAAGCCAATCACTATGCTAGAGAGTTAAAATATCCGAAGGGGGGCAGTAGTCTTCAATGGGACAAATGAAGATGACTTCCTATATTGCCTCCCTGATAACAAAGAATTATCTGTCTGCCGGGAGATGGCTAGAAGTATGGGGTTCCCGAAGCTCGAAGCTGGATTATGTGCTATGACGAAGGAGGATCTCGCGGACAGTCTTGCGTACAATAGCCTAAAGGTATGGGAATTAGGCGCTTGAAAATTTTTTAATTCGTAACTCATTCTTTTATTCTTATACCAACTTTTTTACATATAGGGTTTAATCCTAAGCAACGCATTAAGAGCACAAAAGAGTGCGGAAGATGAGAGCTATGAAATTGCATTCAACAACCTACGGTCAGAAGTTATTAAACTGAGAAACGAAGCTCTGGAAAAGGATAAAATTCTGCTTACATTGGTAGACAAGGTAAAAAAGGACGAAGCTGCTTCAAAGGTCCAGGCCGAAGCCCAAAAACGTGAGATTAAAGATCTTCAGAAACAGCTAGCTAGAGCTAAAGAGGAACGTGTGCTTGAAGAAACAAAACGAGAGCTTAGTGATCAGTTAGTCAATCATTTAGAGTTAAGTGTCAAGGAGCTTCGTGCATCCCAGAGGAAATGCTATGTTAAATCTATAGAATGCGTCAAAAAGATAAAATCCAGCTTCGCCAGCGTTGGCGCATTTTCTAATGAAGAGAATTTCTCAAGAGGCAATCCCGAAGGTCCACTGGATTGGATCAGTCACGAAGCAGAGGCCTTCGAGGAAATCCTGAGTAGCCGCGGTGACATCTGCGCTTTTTCGGGCGCCAGAGGAGTTGCTACTGTTTTGGAGAAGAAAGGTTGTGAGCATGTAAAATCCTTAGCTCAGTCCGAAGCTGCCTTGTCCCCCGAAGACATCAAAGACCCCTCGACCGAAGCAAGCATGGTTGGCGGTAAATTCTTTACTGATATCTGGGACAACGGCGGCCGAGAAATGGCGCAAGAAATTATTCAAAGGAGTGAAAAAGGCATCCATGATGCTAGGAAAGTGACAAAAGTTGCCGAAAAAAGTACAGAGCCCGAAGGGCAAATAGGTATTAATTAGTCGTTCTTATTGTGTTGTAATTTTTTATTTCAAACTTTGTTCGCGGTTTGTGATAGTAATGTAGACATGTTCCCTTCCCAAAGAACCTACTGGATCGTCTGCTGACCCTCACACAAAAGGGGATGACGAAATTAAACAAATGGCCGAAGCTATCATGGATAAAGTTGTTGAACAACTTCTAAATGAGGCTGCCGAAGTAGTACTAAGAGAAGACTAGATGTTGTTAGAAAAAACATTTGAAATGTGATCTATGTAATATTTTGTACATTTGAATGTAATATAGAAGTTTCTTTTCATTATTCAATTCTTTACGATGCATGAAACTTTACATACGTACCGTTTTTAAGCCTTCGGCGAAAAAACACCTTCCCTTCTTTTCATGCTTCGTGAAGATAGAAAAACTTTTATGCATCACAAAATCCATAGCGCTCTGATGAAAAATATCCAAACTTCGTGAAAACATTCTCCGAAGCTATATTCCGAAGATTTTTACTTTCTCAAAGCATTCTTCCGAAGGTTGATACTGTCCTCCCTTCTTTTGCCATATGCAATATGATGTATGATGCTTATGCTGTGCAAAATGATGTGATGATGTTATGTTATGTAGATGAGATTGATTCCGAAGATACACACATATTCCCGTGAAACACACAATCTTTTTATATCAGCGCTGACTTTTCGCTATAAGCTCTGCATTCCCTTAGGAACGTCTTTGGAGCTTCTTCGCCTTTTACTTAGGCGGTATCAGCGTTGACTTTTCGCTGTAAGCTCTGCATTCCCTTAGGAACGTCTTTGGAGCTTCTTCGCCTTTTACTTAGGCGGTATCAGCGTTAACTTTTCGCTGTAAGCTCTGCATTCCCTTAGGAACGACTTTTGAGCAGAAAACTTACACTGCGCTCCCTTTGGAACGGCTTTTTGTGACTTCAGCAACTTACTCTGCGTTCCTTAGAACGACTTTCTGTTGCTACGAAGGATTTTTAATAATTCGAAGGCCCTCCTTGTTATCGCAAATTTTTAAGCTTCAGCAACTTAAGCCTGCGGAGAAAATAGGTTTTCCTCGTGGGAAACAACGAAATTATTACATGAAAACTAACAATGTTCTTTGTTACACAGAAAATAGAACTGAATAGAAAAGACTGCTATCAAAGGTAGGATATGTGTCAATAAATGTGCTTCGACTCTGGCACAGTGCTATTGACTGTGCGAGCTTCGGATTGTTCTCTGAAGTCCCTTTGGTGTGGAGCATATTGGCTCCCTTCTGGCTGTTGGCCTTGTTGCAGTGGAGGTGGAGGCGGAGGCTGTTGCCAGGAAGCTTGAGGTTGACTTGCCGAAGCTACAGAAACTGCAGGGTGGTTGTCTATGTATTGTGGGATGTAAGGCGGATGGTACAAAGCAGTATGCATAACTTGCTTCGGCTGAGCTTGTTGCGCTGCAGCTTCGGCTATTTCCTTTTGCTTCTGGATTGTAACGTGGCACATCCTGGTGGTATGACCCTTGTTTTCTCCATAGAACAAGCAAAACATTTTCCTTGGTTGATCTCCAAATCTTCCGCCGAAGCCCCTGGCGTTTCTGCCTCTTGGAGCTGGTGGCCGGAAGAAACTTTGCTGTTGCCCCGAAGCCTGTGAGGAGCACTGCGGCCTGTTTTGCTGACTCCCCTTATCATCATTTTGAGTAGAGTTGTGGATGGACCTAACATGCCTCGGATAGAATCTTCCTCCGAAGCCCCTGGTCATTTCAGAAAATCTGAAAGCCTCCTCCCTTCTTTGGCGAAAATCATTGTCGGCGCGAATGTACTCGTCCATCTTCTGGAGTAGCTTCTCCAAAGTCTGAGGTGGCTTCCTAGCGAAGTATTGAGCTGAAGGTCCAGGTCGAAGCCCCTTGATCATGGCTTCGATGACAATTTCATTGGGAACCGTTGGTGCCTGCGCCCTCAAACGTAAGAACCTTCTGACATACGCCTGAAGATATTCTTCATGATCCTGAGTGCACTGGAACAAGGCTTGAGCAGTAACCGGCTTCGTCTGAAACCCTTGAAAGCTGGTTAACAACATGTCCTTCAGCTTTTGCCATGAAGTAATCGTTCCTGGTCGAAGGGAGGAATACCAGGTCTGAGCAACATTCCTGACAGCCATAACAAAAGACTTTGCCATGACTGCAGCATTGCCACCATACGAAGACACTGTTGCTTCGTAGCTCATCAAAAACTGCTTCGGGTCTGAAAGGCCATCGAACATGGGAAGCTGGGGTGGCTTGTAGGACGGAGGCCAAGGTGTAGCCTGCAGCTCAGCGGACAGGGGAGAAGCATCATCGAAAACAAAATTTCCATGATGGAAATTGTCATACCAGTCATCTTCGTTGAAGAAGCCCTCCTGATGAAGGTCTTTTTGTTGAGGCCTTCTGTTCTGCTCATCGTGAGTAAGATGGCGAACTTCTTCAGAAGCTTCGTCTATCTGCCTCTGCAGCTCAGCTAGCCTGGCCATCTTTTCCTTCTTCCTTTGCACCTGTTGATGGAGCATCTCCATATCCCTGATCTCTTGGTCTAGTTCATCCTCCTGAAGCGTCGGGCTGACGGCCTTCCTCTTCTGGCTTCGGGCCTCCCGAAGAGAGACAGTCTCCTGGTTGGGGTCCAGCGGTTGCAGTGCTGCAGCCCCAGTCGCTGAAGCTTTCTTCGGCGCCATAGCGAGGGTCTATGGCTTCCGAAGGTGTTCAAAAAACTCAAAGTGGAAGTGAGTTCACCGGAGGTGGGCGCCAATGTTGGTGACTTGTTCTCAGGTGCTTCGGATTAAGAACAAGGCAACATAAAAAGTGTTAAGTGATAAATTCCTTCGTCCTTTGAAACATTATTTCCTTTCGGGATATAATGTGCTCCGGACGAAGGTCACAAATAATATATCTTCGTAAGTTACGACGAAGAATTTACACGCAACATAAAAGGTAATATAAACATTTAAATTTTATCACAATGTCATTTCTATTTTATTATCATATAACAATAGAAATGACTTCAAATTACAAATGTACCTTCGGATTGCAGGAAGACAAAAGTACAAGGATGACGCAAAAGCGAATGCCAAGTCAGCGTGAACAGTACGGGAGTACTGTTCATCTATTTATAGGCGTGGGACGCGGCCCATGTAAAATTACATTCATGCCCATTACATTTGTTAATGACTTATGGGAATCTGTCAAGGCCTAAGTAGTCTTTTCATCTTTATGTCGGTTCCCCTTCCTGCTATCGTGACGAAGCTTTCCTGCGCACAGCTTCGGCTGTGCACCATCCTTCGTACAGCTTGGTAATCAGCCCGTCCTTCATCTCAATCCCCCTTCGTCTGGCTTAGACTTCGTCCTGACCGTACTCCATGTTCATAATTCTGAGTCCGAAGATACCTGTTCATATAATCCACTTGGAAAACATTGTCAAATCATGTTTTTGAGGACCTTCGGAGGACGAAGGTCCCCAACAGCATTCATTGGTCGTGGAACACTCAATGCAATTGAAGCAATTCTTCATCCAGCATATCTATGCATGAAGATACCTTCGGATCAAGGGCCTATTGCTATTCATGGAAGTCAAGAAGCTGCCAGAAAGGCTGAAGGAAATTGGACAGACTCAAAAGCAATCCACAATATAGATGGAGCCGAAGCTTGTGAACAGTATAAGTACAGAAGAGAGAAAGCTGCTTCGGTTGATCAGCCGAAGCCCATGCTTCTATGTGAAGATATAGCAGAGCAGAAGGTATTGCTGGGGTCCCAATTATCTGAAGAGCAGGAGAAAACCTTGATAAGGTTTTTATTCAACAACAAAGATGTTTTTGCATGGTCAGCCAATGATCTCTGTGGTGTCAACAGGGACGTCATTGAACATTCAGTCAATGTCGATCCATCCTTCAGACCCAGGAAGCAAAAGCTTCGGAAAATGTCTGACGATAAAGCCGAAGGTGCTTGGAAAGAAGTAAAAAGACTTCTCAGTGCTGGTGTCATTAGAGAAGTAAAATACCCAGAATGGCTAGCCAACATTGTTATGGTGAAGAAGGCCAATGGTAAATGGAGAATGTGCATTGATTTTACTGATCTGAACAAGGCTTGTCCAAAGGATGAGTTCCCATTACCAAGAATAGATTCTCTAGTAGATGCAGCAGCTTCGTCAGAGCTCATGAGTCTACTAGATTGTTATTCAGGCTACCACCAAATCTGGATGAAGAAGGAAGATGAGCCAAAGACCAGCTTCATAACCCCCTGTGGTACATATTGTTATCTTTGGATGCCTGAGGGGCTCAAGAATGCTGGAGGAAGCTTCAGCAGGATGACAGCCAAGGTTCTTCATTCTCAGATAGGCAAAAATGTACTAACATATGTTGATGATATCATAGTGAAGAGCACGAAGCAAGAAAGCCACATTACCGATTTACAGGAAACATTTGCTAATTTTAGGCAAGCTGGCTTGAAATTAAATCCAGAAAAATGTGTCTTCGGAGTGAAGAAGGGAAAATTCCTTAGCTGTCTAGTTTCAACGAAGGGGATCGAAGCCAATCCAAGCAAGATCGAAGCTATCCTTCGAATGGAGCCGCCAAGCAAAAAGAAGGGGGCCCAACGGCTGACATGAAGACTGGCATCTTTGAATCGATTTATATCTAGATCAGCAGAAAGAAATTTACCATTCTTTGAAGTACTAAAGTCAGCTGAAGTTTTTCAATGGGGCCCAACTCAACAGAAAGCCTTCGAAGAGCTGAAGCAATACCTGATTGATTTAACAACATTAACTCCACCCATGCTAGGGGCTCCATTGCTATTGTATGTGGTAGCTTCGCACTCTGCAGAGAGTGCGGCGCTTGTACAAGAGAAGCTTGAAGAACAAGCTAAAAAGCAAGTCCCAGTATACTTTGTCTTCGAAGTTTCGAGTTTATCAAAGAAAAACTATACAGAATTGGAGAAGGTGTTGTATGCTGTGTTAATGGCGTCCAGGAAGCTTCGGCATTATTTTCAAGCATATCACATAATTGTTCCTTCATCACAGCCCCTGAATGATATCATGAGGAATAGAGAAGCTACTGGAAGGATTGGAAAATGGGCTGTGGAGCTTAATGAATTCACTATTGACTATGTACACAGATCTTCAATTCAATCCCATGCGCTAGCAGATTTCATCGCTGATTAGACGCTAGGGGCTCACGAAGAGGGGACAAGCAAAGATGTCGAAGCATGGACAGTGTTTTGCAATGGTTCTTGGGGAGCCTTCGATGCAGGAGCAGTTACGGTCCTTGTGGCACCTTCAAAAGTTAAAACATGTTATGCAGTCAAACTGGATTTTAGTTGCACAAATAATATTGCTGAGTACGAAGCACTTCTATTGGGGCTTCGGAAACTAAGGGAAATGGGAATAAGAAGGGTCATCCTAAAGACTGATTCTCATGTTATCGCTGGCCACATGGACAAAAGTAGCAAGGCACGAGATCAGAAGCTTGAAAGATATCTAGATACAGTTCGAAGGCTGGAAGCTTCCTTCGAAGGTTTTTCTGTCAAAAATATTCCAAGAGGTGAAAATGAGCATGCAGATTTGTTAGCCAAATCAACGGCTCAGGGGCTGCCCCTACCCTCGGAAGTATTTTTTGAAACAATAAAAGCACCTTCGGTTGAGCTCATGGAGAGAGCAATGCTTACTATTTCTCTAGTACACAGTGAAGACTGGAGAACTGAAATAATATCTTTCCTCCAAGGCAATTGTCTCTCAAGTGACGAAGCTTATAACAAGAGAATGGAGGCAAGAACAAGACCATATGTGATGATAGAAGGGGAATTGTATAAACATGGAGTTTGTTCACCACTCCTCAAGTGTTTATCAAGAACTGAAGGTATGGAATTAATGAAAGAGATACATGCAGGTCTGTGTGGGTCTCACATTGGATCTAGGCCCTTGTTGGGAAAAGTTTTTCGACAAGGATTTTACTGGCCGAAGGCAGCTTCGGATGCAGCAGAATTAGTCCAAAAATGTGAAGGCTGTCAAAAATGTGCAAGAGACCAGAAGCAACCTTCATCTCTCACTCAGTTAATACAGCCCACTTGGCCGTTGCAAAGGTGGGGCCTCGATCTGCTAGGCCCACTTCCACCAGCACAAGGAAATCTAAAATATGTTGTGGTGGCGGTAGAGTATTTTTCAAGTGGATTGAGGCAAAGCCTTTAGCCACAATAACTTCGGTCACCGTTCAAAAATTCTTCTGGCAAAACATTGTTTGTCGCTTCGGAGTGCCGAAGGCTATTACTGTAGACAACGGAACACAGTTCGATGTTGAAGCCTTCAAGAAATTTTGTGAACAAATTGGCACGAAGTTCATTTTGCATCGGTCAGACATCCGGAGTCAAATGGACTTGTTGAAAGAGCTAATAGCATTATAATGACGAGAATAATGAAATTAATCTTCAATCAGCCCAGAGGAAAGTGGCCAGATGAATTGATCAAAGTGGTGTGGAGCCACAACACAACAATATCAATGTCAACAGGTTTTACACCATTCAAACTATTGTTTGGTGACGAAGCGATAACCCAGATACAGTAGGCAAGCTACAGCTGAAGTGGGAAGGACCTTTTCTGGTAGTATCTTCGTCAAGACCCGGTTCTTACAGATTGAAGGATATGGACGGCAACGACATTCCTAGATCTTGGAATGTGGATGAGCTTCAGCGATATTATGTCAAGTTTGATGTAATCTTTTTATTTTTCCTATGGCACCCTTTTCCTTTCTAAAGGGGGAGAAAGGTTTTTAATGGGGCCATAGCATGTAATTTCTCTTTTTCTTATTCAGCTCTACGAGAGCAAAATCCCCCAAATATGTAAATGTAAAAACTGAGCATGCACCATCGAGTGCAGGGAAAAAGGAAAAAATAAGGAGAAGCTCGAAAGTCGTCCCTAAGGGGATGCAGAGCACGACGAGGCTACAAAAAGCCGTTCCTAAGGGAGCGCAACGTAAGTTTTCTGCTCAAAAGTCGTTCTCTAGGGAATGCAGAGCTTACAGCAAAAAGTCAACGCTGATACCGCCGAAATATAAGGCGAAGCGCGAAAAGTCAACTGGAATACCGCCAAAATGGAAGGCGAAGAAGTTCAAAAGACGTTCGTTAGGGAATGCAGAACTTACACCGAAAAATAAACGGTGCAGCCGAAAAATAAATGGCAAAGAGATTTCATTCATTCCTTAGGGAATGAAGGTTGTGGATGAAGCTTCAGATGTGTGTGTTTGGGCATTCATTTGCACCATACATTACATCATACATTGCATACATAAACATGCATTTAGACATACATAGGATCATCATCATCATAACATACAGACACAGGCAGATGCTTCAGCTATAAGGACAAGGCTTCGGCAAAAAAGAAAAAGAAGCAGTTTCACGCTTCGTTGTGTACAAAAAGAAGGGAAGGTGTTTTTCTCCTTCGGCTCAAAAAATACTAGTTTCGTCCACATCAAAGCAGTTCATAAACGGATGAAAAGGTAAAAATATATTACAAGGTATGTACAAATTTATAGAGTTAGTATTTGATTCTTAAATTACAAATATTTTACAACGATATTACAAGATTTTTCTCTAGAACTTTTTCAGCAAGGTCTTCAGCTTTGACATCATTGAGCTTCGGATCATCTGAGCTTCGGATCACCTGTCAAGCTTCGGCTCATTATTCCTCAGCATCGTCATCCTGTACATAATAAAACGGTATGAGAGAAGCATAGAGTTCAAGAAGAAGGTAAAGTAACAGGCACAAATTTTTTACCGGCTTAAGGTGGCTTCGAGCTTCGTCGCCAGCCATTTTTCGCCCGCCTTTTACCCAAACTTGAGTTATGAATCTATTTCCTATACTCCGAGCTAGGCTGGGGATATCAATTAAATCTATCGGTGATAAGCTAAAATTTGGTCTGTTGACAATTTTTCCATGTTCACAGCTAGATTTTATGAAGGCAACAGTTGTGCCTCGAGAAGCTAGTAGAGCGCAGAAATCGGCGTGTAAAGCTATAACTTCGTCGAGTGCATCAACTTCGCCTTCAATATGTTCGAAGGTTTCCGGCAGGTTCTCAACCGAAGGACTAACTCAGCGTTGGCTCCAACTGAGTTGAAAACCTGCTTTAGCCACTGCAGGCACTGGTTGCCGAAGTTTACGCATTTTTCTTGAAGTTCTTTCAGTGATTTGCGCAAATTTGAATTTTTCTCAGCTTCAGCTTCGAGTTTGGCTTCAAAATTTTTCTTTTGCATGGAGAGTTCACTATACAATCTAGCAATTTCAGCCTGGGCCTCCGCTAGTGAACCTTCCATGGTTTGAAGTACGAAGTCTTTTTTCTCCATGGTAGCCTCATGGTCTATAATTTTCTTCTCCAGGCCCTCAATTATAATTTCGTTCTTTTTGTCCTTGAGGTCTTGTTGCATCCACGGGACTTTGCTTAGCAGTAAGCTCTGATAAAATAAGCTTCATCAGAAAACAATCTTCATATCAAAGCAATAGAAAGTTAAGAATTTTACCTTAAAGTTAGCATAAAATAGGATACCGGCAATATGCTGCTGCCGGTATCTGCTAAGGTCTGCCTCAACCTTTGGGAAGCCAACGCTCTTCGATAGAGTGCCGACAACCTTAGCCCCAATGTGGTCCCGAAGGCATCTTTAGCTTTCTTCGTTGACTCCCCCGAAGAGTAACGCACCTGGTCTGTACCCGCAAGATATAGCATACTCTTTCAGTTCTTCTTTTTCAGCCTTTGACAATTCTTGCCCAAGTATATCTTGGAAATTGAAGTCCTCTTCTGCCGAAGTATCCTCGACTTTCTCCTTCCCTTTTCCAGCCACTATGCTAGGGATCTCTTTAGCGGCTGCAGCAGCTTCTTCTGTGTCCGCATCCAGAAGCATGGTATCAATTTCAGAGAGTGTAGCCTCTAGATTTACATCTTGCAGCAGCAGTGCTCTCAATAGCTGGAGTCTTTGACGCCGATGCCAATGGTAGTGTCTGCTCGATAACTTCAACTACATGAATAATTCTTCATTTTTTCGGCTGATCTGGCTTCTTCGCCACCAAAGGCTCCTTTTCCATCTGAAAAAGCTTCGTCAGATGTGGCCCTAGTGGACTTAGCTTGACAGGCAAAGATTCAGTCATTACCTTTAAATTTTCTTCCACATCGGTAGAAGGAGGTGTTGAAGGAGCTTCGTCCTCAGTATCAGTCGTTTTTCGCTTCAAAGCCGCAGCTTTTTTCTTCTTCGAAGCAGCTATCTTTGGCTCAGGGCTCAGTTTTCTTTTCTTCAAAGTTTCTTCATCCTTTTTCACCAATTTAGCAGCTTCTTTATCCAGGACGCTAGCAACTCTTTTTCTCTTTTGTCCTTCGGCACCTCTGTCCAATCGCTCATAGTCCGGATACTCAAAATTCAGGGCATCCATCACCCGATTCAACCTACGCTTTGGTCGAGTGCCGAAGGCTGCAGTCATTAATTGATCTTCTTTTTTAGAATAGTTGCCGAGGATCTCATTGCACATAACTTCAATCGTGTCTCACCATTCTTGGCAAGGTTCTTTGAAGTGTTTCTTGAATTTATAGTAATAGGGCAACCTAACAAGTTCCTTCTTTTTCTTTTCCCCTTTGAGCTTCAGCATGTCCCATTCTTTCAAAGTTGGGAATACTCTAAAAGCTAAGAATTCTTGCACCAGATCCCTAGTACCAATGTGCTCCGCAATAACTCGAAATTCGCCCAGTGCAATTTGGCATGGACTCTCCGGTTTCATGTTGCACTGCGGCCTAGTCTCTCCGAAGATTAATTCTAATGGACTTTGAACCAGCTCCTCCTTTTTCTCATCAACTTTGACATAAAACCACTTAGTCTTCTAGCCAGCTGACCATTTGGTACGATAGCTGATAACTGGAGACTTCGCATCTTTGCGATAAGCAAAATTATAGCAGCCGAAGTTCTCGTGCACCCCGTCTTCTCTAGCTTTTGTCTGATAATGAAGCTCATGTGCCCGGCAGAAGCCTTCGGCAAGCGGTTCTGCCCTCTGGCTTCGGAGAGCCCAGATGTAGACGCTAAGCCTAACGATGGCGTTAGGAGTTAGTTGATGAAGATAAATCCCAAACTTCTTCAAAACATCCGCAATCATCTCGTTCAAAGGAAATCTTAATCCTGCTTTAAAGAAGCTTTTAAAGACTACCACCTCATCCTTTTCTGGCTTCGGAGTAATTTCCTCTCCGCCAAAGCGAATTAGTTCCTTTTTGGCTTCACTGAAATAGCCTAACTTCATCAACTTAGGCAAATCATCTTCGGTAACAGTGGACCTCCCAAACTCCAGGTGGCTGGGTTTAGATGGCACAGCACTATAATCATCTGCAGAATCACCTTCCTCAGCAAAAATCTACTCAACTTCGGCGGTAGGTGCACCTTCATCAGAAATATCGCCGGCACTACCAGCCCCGACTGTTTCATCACTTCGGAAATCGGAGCAGTTTCAGTAGCTTCGGCTTCTTCTCCATCATGTGTAACCCTAGCAGTGGAACGTACCCTTGCCATTTGATGATGAATTCCTCACAATTTTTGATGAAGTTGTTAACTTTTTTAATTTTCCCGAAGCTCTTCCTCTTGTGACGAAGCAAAACCAACAGCGGTGCTTCGGTTGAGTGCGATGAACAAGCTTCGGCTATGGTCAAATTTTTGGTAGCAAAATAGTGCAATAGCAATGAATGTTGTGGTAACTTCACACCTACCTGTCTGTTTATATAGTGCCACAGGTGGGAAGGTGAATCGTCAAGTCTTCCGCACCGGACGAACAGTCGCCCGCACCCACTGAATGGTGGACCATAGAACCCGAGAAGGTGAATCGCCAGGACGCGTGTACTCGCCGCATGGAATATTTTAATCGTTTCTCGGCAACGAGCTCAGGGAAGGTGTTTTTTGGACCTTCGGTATTCCGAAGCCTAGGAGACTTTTTCACGGATCAAGCTTGTTATGTCGGTGTTTAGAAACCCCGGGGGTCCCTGGACCGACGAGTGAATCGTCGCCGCGTGCCCCAGCCCAGATGGGTCGGCGCGAGGCGGAACGCGAAGGGGGAGAAGCAGACGGAGGGAGACAGGCATGGGAGTGTGGAACCCGCGGCCTTCGTGTTAGCCCCGCGCCCAGGTCGGGTGCGCTTGCAGTAGGGGGTTACAAGCGTCCACGCGGGAGGGAGCGAGCGGCCTTGCGCGAGCGCCGTCCCGTCCTTCCCCGCGCGGCCAATCCTCTGTAAGAGGGCCCTGGATCTCCCTTTTATAGGCGTAAGGAGAGGATCCAGGTGCACAATGGGGGTGTAGCAGTGTGCTAACGTGTCTAGCGGAGGAGAGCTAGCGCCCTAAGTACATGCCATCGTGGCAGCCGGAGAGGTTTTGGCACCCAGTTCGTGTGATGTCGTGGCCGTCGGAGGAGCGCTGGAGCCTGGCGGAAGGACAGCTGACGGGGCTGTCGCATCCTTGTTGACGTCCTCTTGCTTCCGTAAGGGGGATGAGAGCCGCCGTCGTCACAGGGCATGCGGGGCGCCATCATTACTCGTATAGTAGAGCGAGCCAGATGGGACGCCGGTCTTGTTCCCTGTAGCCTGAGTCAGCTCGGGGTAGGGTAATGATGGCGCTTCCTGTTGACGTGGTCGGTCCGTGCCCTAGGTTGGGTGAGGTGGAGGCTCCTCCGAGGTCGAGGTCGAGTCTGTCTTCCAAGGTCGAGGTCGAGTCCGAGCCCCCGGGTCGGACGAGGCGAAGACCGTCGGCTGAGGCCAGGGCTGAGTCCGAACCCTGGGGTCGGGCGAGGCGGACTTCGTCGTCCTTCGGGGCTGAGCCGGCGTCCGAGCCCTAGGGTCGGGTGAAGCGGAGTTCGTCGTCTTCTGGGGCTGAGCCCGAGTCCGAGCCCTGGGGTCGGGCGAAGCGGAGTTCGTCGTCTTCCGGGGCTGAGACCGAGTCCGAGCCCTAGGGTCGGGCGAAGCGGAGTCCGTCGCCTTCCGAGGCTGAGCCCGAGTCCGAGCCCTGGGGTCGGGTGAGGCAGAGTTTCCTATGACGCCTGAGGCCGGTCTTGGTGCTGTCAGGCTCACTCTGTCGAGTGGCTCAGCAGTCGGAGCGACGCAGGCGGCGCTGTTCTCTTGTCAGACCGGTCAGTGGGGCGACAAAGTGACTGCGGTCACTTCGGCTCTGTCGACTGGAGGGCGTGCATCAGGATAAAGGTGTCAGGCCACCTTTGCATTAAATGCCCCTGCGATTTGGTCGGTTGGCGTGGCGATTTGGTCAAGGTTGCTTCTTGGTGAAGACTGGGCCTCTGGCGAGCCGAAGGTGTGTCCGGTTCTGGAGGGGGTCCTCGGGCGAGACGTAGATCCTCCGGGGTCGGCTGCCCTTGCCCGAGGTTGGGCTCGGGCGAGGCATGATCGCGTCCCTCGAATGGACCGATCCTTGACTTAATCGCACCCATCAGGCCTTTGCAGCTTTGTGCTGAGGGGGGTTACCAGCTGAGATTTAGGAGTCTTGAGGGTATGGTCCCTGACAGTAGCCCCCGAGCCTCGAAGGGAGTGTTAATACTCGCTTGGAGGCTTTTGCCGCACTTTTTTGCAAGGGGACCAGCCTTTTTTGGTTGCATTTTGTTCCGGTGGGTGCGCGCGAGGGCACCCGCCGGGTGTAGCCCCCGAGGCCTCGGAGGAGTAGTTTGACTCCTTCGAGGTCTTAGTGCGTTTCGCAACACTTCGGCTGGTCTGGTTTTTCCCTCATGCAAGCTGGCCGTAGCCCGGGTGCACGGTCAGGTCCCAAGTTCTCGGGCTGGTATGTTGATGCTGTCAACGGTGTGGCCGGAGCCGAGTTTGCGAGAGCAGCCCCCGAGCCTCTGCACAGGGCGAGAGGACGGTCAAGGACAGACTCGTCTTTTTTACATACGCCCCTGCGTCGCCTTTCCCCAAGGAGGAGGGGGGGAAAGCGCCATGTTGCCCTCGAAGGGCGCCGAACATGGTGTCTCTGGTGAGCTGCTGGCGGGTAATCCGAGTGGACGCCCGTGCCCCATTTGTTAGGGGTCGGCTAGAGGCCCGGAGGCGCGCTCCAAAAGTACCTGCGGGTGATCTGCCGGACCCGGTCCCCTTTGGACGGGGTCCGAGGGCTCGATGCCTCCCTCTGATGGGATTCCGTTACAAGATCGTTCCCACTGGTCTCGGAAATGTCCTAGGGTACCTCGGGAGCGTAGCCCGAGCCTTGGTTATGTATCGAACGTACCCAGGGTCATCCCTCGCTCTGTGTCTGAGGCGACTGTGAACCCTTCGAGGGCCAGCCTACGAACCCCTGATCTGTAGTGGGCGTGGAGCCCGAGTGGCCTGAGGCAGCCGTTGAACCCTTCTGAGGGGCCGGCCATCGAACCTCTGACTAGTAGTGGGCGCAGAACCCAAGCGCTCTGAGGCGGCCGTTGAACCCCTCCGAGGGGCCAGCCTTTGAACCTCTGATTAGTAGGGAGGCTCGGGGCCTGTTTCCTTCACGGAGAAGGATCCTTTTCGGGGTATCCCCTTTCCCGGTCCCTGTTGCAAGAGAGAGAAAGAGGAAAAAGAAAAGGATACGAAATCGAATGACGTGGCGTACCTTTTTTGACGCGGTCATTATGGCGAAGGCGAAGCGTCGCTTGCTTCTCCTGCCTGAGGCGCCGCCTGTCCCGCCGCGGAGTTAATGCGACGGGGCGAGTGGTTCGCAAGGCGGTCGTTGTGCGTGTGCGAGCCTTTCGAGGAACGGATCACGAGCGCGCCGTCTTCACGCCGTGAGAGAGGGTTCTCTCGCTGCCCCTGGATGGGACGTAAGCTTGGCTGACGACGTGACCGCTGCTCCTGCCCGCCTGCCACCGCCATTACTGTCGGCCCATTTTTGGCCGTATTGACCGTCGCGCCTGGCTAGCACTGCTGGGTCATACGCAGGGTTGCCTCGAGTCACGGTAATGGTTCCGCAGTCGAGGAGGCGCGGCAGTGGTGCGAGTGGCGGTGCAGTTGCTCGCACGTAGCAACCGGCGAGCCGGTTGCATGACGTGTGGGCCTGGGCTGCCATGCTGGGCGCGTTGGAGTCGAAGGGGCGCGCCCACTTGGCGCGGTTGCATGCCGACTGCGTGCCTGTCCACCCTTTCACCCGCTGGTCTGGGTGAAAGTGGAGGAATGCTTGTAACCGCTGGGCAGTTGCATGCCCTGCGCGCGGCGGTTTGGCTCCTTCTGCCCTGGACCAGCTTGCATGATGCGTGGGGCCCAGCCCCTGTGCCGTAGGGTGAGGACCTTGGAGCGTGTTGGAGAAGACTCAGCCCGCAACGGCTGAGGACGCAAGTGGGGAGAGTCGCCTATAAAAGGAGGGTGACCTCCTTGAAAGGCGGCCATGCCTTCGCGCTCCCTTATGCACCGTGTCTTTCCACCTTCCGAGCCCCCGGATGGGGGACGCCCGCAATCCTTCCGTCTTGTCGTCGGAGGAACGCAACTTCGTGGAAGTTGGTACCTTTCAGCCATCATTCGGCTTCAAGGATTTTCGTCAGGCAGCCCGGCTGCATCCCCTCGCCGGTGGTCACCCAAGACGGTGACCTCCAGTTCGGTGGTGGGGAGAAGTGAGCCGGGCTGCGATCTTGGTTCCGCCCTCAGCTTCAAGGATTTTCGTCATCCTTGATGGGGCGGAGGCTAGGCTGAGCCGGAGCTCTACCTCCCGCGCGGGTTCATGAGTCAGCCTCCCCTTCAGCACTCAAGGGAGAGGGCGCTCACTGGCCCTACGAGCGGGGCGGACTTCGACAACGCGGGGCTGGTCGACGGCGGGCGTCGCCAGCTTCAGCACGTTGGGCTCGCTGGCTTGGCTCCCGGTGCCCCCTCCCGCCGCAAGGGCGATTGTCGCGCCGTGCGCACGGGGGGGGGGGGTGCCCAAGACATCGCGCGCCGCTAGGGCGGCGTTCGTGTTCTGGGGCTGTGTTGCCTTTGCACCGGTACGGCGCCTCCGTGCGGAGGTCGGCGCCTCGCTCGTCCGGGAGGATCCGAGTGGGGATCTGCCGATGGGCTGACGGCTCCGGTCGTCGGTGCCGAGGTGGATGCGGCTCGAGAAGTCCCCGTTGCCGACGGGATCACCGCCACCATCCGCGCTTCGGGCCTCCGGCTCTTTGTAATTGTCCTCGCCCCTCAAGCGTCGGTGTGGGCAAGGGCAAGGTTGAAGCGGCGTCCGCCCTGAGGCCATCGCTGCTGCTACGGGGACGAAACCGGAGTTCCGTTTGCATTGGCACCTTGAATGCCGGTCTTTTGTTCATTGTGGCCGTCGGGGCCTGAACGTGTATGTATCTCTGGCACGGAGCCGTGCTTTTCCTTTACTTCGAGCACTAAGACTCGCCTGTCGACTATCTGAACTGCTTCACCGAGCGTGAGTCGCCTCGTGCGAAGGTGACGAGTGAGGTATCCATATCCCGGAGGCGTAGGAGTCCCTCGGCTCGGTCGGCCTTGCTGTCCGAGGTTTCTCTTGCTTAGTTAAAGGGACCCCTCGGCCGCTCTCCGATGAGACGAAGCCGGAGGTAGCGGTGTCAGCACGGACAGAGGCAGAGTTGGCTCGAAAAGAAGATTTGGTCAGCCAGAGCCTGGCCGGGTCGTCCACTGGCGGGACCAACGCCGGAGTTGAGCTGCCGAGGCCACAAGCCGGGCTGATGTCTTCGGGGGATAGCTGGCCGAGGCCTCGGGGTGGCCGGCCGAGCCGTCTGCTCAAGCCGGATTCTTGGAGAAGACCCCAGCGGTGATGGCCCGTGTGTGGTGCTGATGTCGTCCTTCAGAGTGGAGATCCTCCGACCGTGTCGCCGTCCGAGGCTAGGTCAGACCCCGCCGAAGGTGTAGTTGACGCCGAGGGTGCTGCTGCCCCCTTCAACTGTCGACGTCCTAGCCTACAGGATCGGGTTGTCTTGTAGTGTGTGTATGTTTTCTGCGGCCGCCGAGGCCCAAAAACACTGTCGTCGTGTTGTAAAGCTACGTTTCTTTTCCTCTTGTTTGAGTATCCGGACTTATTTGTCGGTAACAGAATTGTTTGTGCGGGCGAGAGTTGCTTTTCACGGAAGGTGATGAGTGAGGTATCCGTATCCTAGAGGCGTAGGAATCCCTCGGCTCAGTCGGCCTTGCCGCTTACGCGCACTCTTACTCGTCCATAGTATTCTGTCACCGACGCAGCCGAGAATGCCCGAAAAATCGTTCCGGCAAAGGAACTTTCGAGCGTGAAGACTTGTTCGGTCCGCGGAATCACTTATCCGAGCATGAGTTACTTATCGCAGAAGGTGATGAGTGAGGTATCCGTATCCCGGAGGCGTAGGAGTCCCTCAGCTCGGTCAGCCTTGGCTGCTTACGTGTACTCCGTCGTTTTCAGGATCCACTTTCAAAGTAGTTGAAAAGCATGAAAGGCATTCTGGCAGAAAAGATTTTTTTCTTTTTTCGAGGAAAATTTCGACGCAGAGGGGGTTCCCCCCTTCTAGCCCCCGAGGGAGGGTCGGGCTTTGCTGAGCCAAGGCTGACCCTTCCTTGACGACCAGACTTTGTGTGTGAACAAGGTATACGAACAACTTGAAAGCATCTTAAGGGTAGAAGCGACGTAGCTGTTGGATGTTCCAAGCGTTGCTGTAGACCTCGCCTTGACTGTTGGCCAGCTTGTATGTTCCGGGCTTCAGAACCTTAGCGATGACGAAAGGCCCTTCCCAGGGAGGCGTGAGCTTATGCCGCCCTCGGGCGTCTTGTCGCAGCCAAAGCACCAGGTCGCCCACCTGGAGGTCTCAGGACCGAACCCCTCGGGCGTGGTAGCGTCGCAGGGACTGCTGGTACCGCGCCGAGTGTAGTAAGGCCATGTCCCGAGCCTATTCCAGCTGGTCTAGTGAGTCTTCTCGATTGGCTCGATTGCTTTGGTCGGCGTAGGCGCTCGTCCTCGGGGAACCGTATTCTAAGTCTGTGGGCAAGATGGCCTCGGCCCCATAGACTAGAAAGAACGGTGTGAAGCTCGTGGCTCGGCTCGGCGTTGTCCTCAGACTCCAGACCACCGAGGGGAGTTCCTTCATCCATCGCTTGCCGAACTTGTTGAGGTCGTTGTAGATCCGAGGCTTGAGTCCTTGCAGGATCATGCCGTTAGCCCGCTCCACTTGCCCATTCGTCATGGGGTGAGCCACGGCGGCCCAGTCCACCCGGATGTGGTGATCCTCGCAGAAGTCCAGGAACTTTCTGCCGGTGAACTGGGTGCCGTTGTCGGTGATGATGGAGTTCGAGACCCCAAAGCGATGGATGATGTTGGTGAAGAACGCCACCGCCTGCTCGGACCTGATGCTGTTTAGGGGTCAGACCTCGATCCACTTGGAGAATTTGTCGATGGCGACCAACAGGTGCATGTAGCCACCGGGTGCCTTCTGCAAGGGGCCAACAAGGTCCAGACCCCACACAGCAAATGGCCAGGTGATGGGTATGGTCTACAGAGCCTGAGCGGGCAGGTGGGTCTGCCTCGCGTAGAACTGACACCCTTCGCAGGTGCGGACAATTCTAGTGGTGTCGGCCACCGCCATCGGCCAGTAGAAACCTTGTCGGAAGGCGTTTCCAACAAGGGTTCGAGGCACTGCGTGATGGCCGCAAGCCCCCGAGTGTATCTCTTGTAAGAGCTCCTGATCTTCGGTGATGGAAATGCATCGCTGGAGGATGCCCGAGGGGCTACGGTGGTAGAGCTCCTTCTCATCTCCCAACAAGACGAACGACTTGGCGCGCCGCGCCAACCGCCGAGCTTCGGCTTGGTCGAGGGGTAGCTCTCCTCGGTGGAGATATTGCAGGTACGGGGTCTGCCAGTTTTGATTAGGCGTGACCCCGCTCCGCTCCTCCCCGATGCGCAGTGCCTCACCCTCGGGGGCCGAGGGTACCTCGGGCTGAGCCGAGGGTACCTCGGACCGTGCCGAGGGTGCCTCAGACTGAGCCGAGGGTGCCTCGGGCTGGGCCGAGGCCTTCTCGGGCTCGGGCGTGTCGTCGGTCTTGATGGAGGGTTGATGCAGGTCTCGGGAGAATACGTCCGGGGGAACCGTTGTTCGCCCCGAGGCTATTTTAGCCAGCTCGTCCGCAGTCTCGTTGTAGCGTCAGGCGATGTGGTTGAGCTCGAGCCTGTAGAACTTGTCTTCCAGGCGCCGAACCTCATCACAGTAGGCTTCCATCTTTGGGTCGCGGCAGTGGGAGTTCTTCATGACTTGGTCGATGACGAGCTGCGAGTCACCGTGAGCGTCGAGGCATCGGACCCCTAGCTCGATGGCGATTCGCAACCGTTTACCAGAGCCTCGTACTCAGCCACGTTGTTGGACGTCGGGAAGTGGAGGCGTAGCACGTAGCGTAGGTGCTTCCCGAGGGGCGAGATGAAGAGCAGGCCCGCGCCGGCCCCCGTCTTCATCAGCGACCCGTCGAAAAACATGGTCCAGAGCTCCGGTTGGATCGGAGCTGTTGGGAGCTGGGTGTCGACCCATTCAGCCATGAAGTCCGCCAAGACCTGGGACTTGATGGCCTTCCGAGGGGCGAACGAGATCGTCTCGCCCATGATCTCCACCGCCCACTTTGCGATTCTACCCGAGGCCTCTCTGGACTGGATGATCTCCCCCAGGGGGAAGGATGACACCACAGTTACCGGATGAGACTCGAAGTAGTGTCACAACTTCCGCCGCGTCAGGATCACCGCGTACAGCAGCTTCCAGATTTGTGGGTAGCGGATTTTGGTCTCGGACAGTACCTCACTGATGAAGTAGACTAGCCTCTGGACGGGCAATGCATGCCCCTCTTCTCGTCTCTCAACCACAATCGCGGCGCTAACCACCTGAGTGGTAGCGGCGACGTAGATCAAGAGGGCTTCTCCGGCAGCGGGGGGCACCAAGATGGGCGCGTTCGTGAGGAGCGCCTTCAGGTTCCCGAGGGCTTCCTCAGCCTCGGGGGTCCAACCGAAGCACTCGGCCTTCCTTAAGAGGCGGTACAGAGGCAGGCCTCTTTCGCCGAGGCGCGAGATGAAACGGCTCAGAGCCGCGAGGCATCCAATGACCCTCTGTACGCCTTTCAAGTCCTTGATGGGCCCCATGCTGGTGATGGCTGCGATCTTCTCCGGGTTGGCCTCGATGCCTCGCTCGGAGACGATGAACCCCAAGAGCATGCCTCGGGGGACCCCGAAGACACACTTTTCGGGGTTGAGCTTCACGCCTTTCACCTTGAGACATCGGAATGTCACTTCAAGGTCGGAAAGGAGGTCGGAGGCCTTCCTCGTCTTGACTACGATGTCATTGATGTAGGCCTCGACCGTTCGGCCGATGTGTTCGCCGAACACATGGTTCATGCATCGCTGGTACGTTGCGCCCGCATTCCTCAAACCAAACGGCATGGTAACATAGCAGTACATGCCGAAGGGTGTGATGAAAGAAGTCGCGAGCTGGTCGGACTCTTTCATCCTGATCTGGTGATACCCTGAGTAGGCATTGAGGAAAGACAGGGTTTCGCACCCAGCAGTGGAATCCACGATTTGGTCGATGCGAGGCAGAGGGTAGGGAACTTTCGGACATGCTTTGTTTAGACCAGTGTAGTCTACACACATCCGCCATTACCCCCTTTCTTTCTCACAAGCATAGGGTTGGCAAGCCATTCGGGATGGAATACCTCTTTGATGAACCCTGCCGCCATTAGCTTGTGGATCTCCTCGCCTATGGCTCTGCGCTTCTCTTCGTCGAATCAGCGCAGAGGCTGCTTCACGGGTCGGGCTCCAGCTCGGATATCCAGCGAGTGCTCGGCGACTTCCCTCGGTATGCCGGGCATGTCCGAGGGACTCCACGCGAAAACATCGGCGTTTGCGGAGAAAGTCGACGAGCACTGCTTCCTATTTGGGGTCGAGCTCGGAGCCGATCCGGATCTACTTGAAGGCGTCATTGTAGGGGTCGAGAGGGACGGACTTAACCGTCTCCGCTGGCTCGAAGTTGCCAGCGTGGCGCTTCACGTCTGGCGTCTCCCTAGAGAGGCTCTCCCGGTCGGCGATGAGGGCCTCGGACTCGCCGAGGGCCTCGGCGTACTCCACGCACTCCACGTCGCATTCGTACGCGTGTCGGTACGTGGGCCCGACGGTGATGACCCCGTTGGGGCCCGGCATCTTGAGCTTGAGGTAGGTGTAGTTGGGGACGGCCATGAACTTGGTGTAGCATGGCCTCCCCAACACTACATGGTAGGTTCCTCGGAACCCGACCACCTCGAACGTGAGGGTCTCCCTTCAGAAGTTGGAGGGCATCCCAAAGCAGACGGGTAGATCGAGTTGTCCGAGGGGTTGGACGCGCTTCCCGGGGATGATCCCGTGGAAAGGCGCAGCGCCCGTCCGGACCGAGGACAGATCGATCCGCAGGAGCCCGAGGGTCTCGGCGTAGATGATGTTGAGGCTGCTACCTCCGTCCATGAGGACCTTGGTGAGCCTAACGTTGCCGATGATGGGGTCGGCAACGAGCGGGTATTTCCCCGGGCTCGGTACATGGTCGGGATGGTCGGCCTGGTCGAAGGTGATGGGCTTGTCGGACCAGTCTAGGTAGACTGGCGCCGCCACCTTTACCGAGTAGACCTCCCGACGCTCTTACTTACGGTGCTGAGCCGAGGCGTTTGCCACTTGCCCGTCGTAGATCATGAAGCAGTCGCGGACCTCGGAAACTCTCCTGCCTTGTGATCTTCCTTCTTAGCGTCATCGAGAGCCTTGCCACCGTCCGCGGGTGGCCCGGCCTTGTGAAAGTGGCGTCGAAGCATGGCACACTCCTCAAGGGTGTGCTTGACGGGCCCCTGATGATAGGGGCACGGCTCCTTGAGCATCTTGTCGAAGAGGTTGGCACCTCCGAGAGGTTTCCGAGGGTTCTTGTACTCATCGGCGGCGACAAGATCCGTGTCGGCGGCGTCGTGTTTCGCTTGCGACTTCTTCTTGCCCTTCTTCTTGGTGCCGCGCTGAGTTGATGCCTCAGGAATATCTTCCGGTGGGCGGCCCTGGGGATGCTTGTTGCTCAGAAGATAGCCTCAACCGCCTCCTGGCCAGAGGCGAACTTGGTGGCGATGTCCATCAGCTCGCTCGCCCTGGTGGGGGTCTTGCGACCCAGCTTGCTCACCAGGTCGCGGCAGGAGGTGCCAGCGAGGAATGCGCCGATGACATCCGAATCGGTGACGTTGGGCAGCTCGGTGCGCTGCTTCGAGAATCGCCGGATGTAGTCCCGGAGAGACTCTCCCTGCTGCTGGCAGCAGCTTCGGAGATCCCAGGAGTTTCCAGGGCGCACGTACGTGCCTTGGATATTGCCGGCGAAGGCTTGGACCAGGTCGTCCCAGTTGGAGATCTGCCCCGGAGGCAGGTGCTCCAGCCAGGCTCGAGCGGTGTCGGAGAGGAACAGGGGGAGGTTGCGGATGATGAGATTATCATCGTCCATTCCACCCAGTTGGCAGGCCAGCCGATAGTCCGCGAGCCACAGTTCCGGTCTCGTCTCCCCCGAGTACTTTGTGATAGTAGTCGGGGTTCGGAACCGGGTCGGGAACGTCGCCCGTCGTATGGCGCGGCTGAAAGCCTACAGACCGGGTGGTTTGGGCGAAGGACTCCGATCCTCCCCGCTGTCGTAGCGTCCTCCACGCCTGGGGTGGTAGTCTCGGCGCACCCTCTCGTCGAGGTGGGCCTGACGGCTATGGTGATGGTGCTCGTTGCCGAGGCGACCCGGGGCCGTAGGCGCTGTGTTGCGCGTGCGCCCGGTGTGGACCGAGGCTTCCCGCATGAATCGGGAAGTCGCGGCGCGATGTTCCGAGGGGTACCCCTGCCTTCGGACCACGGCGTCCTCCAGGAGATTCTTGAGCTCTCCCTGGATTCGCCGCCCCTCGGTGGTTGATGGCTCCGTCATCGCGCGGAGAAGCATTGCCGCTGCAGCCAGGTTCTGGCCGACTCCACTGGAATCCGGTGGCGGCCTTACCCTGACGTCATCGGCGATGCGGTGCTGGATGCCCTAGGGGAGATGACGCGCTTCTCTGGCCGGAGGTTGGCCCGCCCATTCCTGCCCGATGTCCCGGCGGATCGGCACAAGCGTTCCTGCTCCCTCGTCGAGCCTGGCCTGCATCTGGCGGATTTGCTCGAGCTATGGGTCAAGACCCCCCGCCGGGACGGGGACCACAGCTAGCTCCTGAAGGATGTCGACGCGAGGCACGGGCCTAGGGGGATCACCGTTCTCCGGCATACCAAGATGGTTGCCTTCGCCGGGACCCCCTAGATCGACGTGGAAACATTCGCGACTTGGGCCGCAGTCCTCGTCGTCGAGGCTGCGGCTACCGTCGGAACAGTCGGAAAGGCTGTAGTCGCATGCGGTCATGAAGTCCCGCATGGCCTTAGGGTTACCAAGTCTGGAGAAATCCCAACAGAAGTCGGGCTCGCCATCTTCCTCGGACCCCGAGGGCCCGTAGGTCGAGTCGGCCGTCAGCCGGTCCCAGGGTGACCGCACACGATACCCCAGAGGGTTTGGACTCACCTCTATGAGAATGTCCACCGAAGCGGAGTTGCTTGGCGGGTCGAGGCCGAATCCAAAAGACACGAGATGGGAATCGGTCGGTACCTTTTGGTCGACGGGCGGTGACGGAGTCACGTCAGGGACTGACTGCACCGTCGTCTTAGGTACGAGGGTGACGCCCAGCAAGTCTTTCGCGAGTGTGCTGGCGTCGTCCGTTTGCTTGAGGTTGGTGTGTTGCGGGGAGACGGCGCTCGTCTTCGTCTCAGATGCGAGGCTGATGCCCGACGCGCTCTCCGTCGGGGCGCCGGCGCCGTCGGCTCGCTCGACAGCCGACGAGGTGCCGCCTCCTGCTTGGCCTTGGTTGCCCCGCCTCCTCCTCCGTCGGCGGGGGAGGGGGCAGGACAAGCCCGAATGTCGTCCTTCAACCACGTGGGGAAGGCGTCATCGATTTCCCCGCCGGCGGGCGGGTTGTCGACCGCCATTGTCGCTGTCGCGCAGCGGGGGAAGGAGTATCATGTCGTAGCTGCCGTCGAGGGACATGAACTCAAGACTCCCGAAACGGAGCACCGTCCCGGGCCGGAGAGGTTGCTGGAGACTGCCCATCTGGAGCTTGACGGGAAGCTATTCGTCAACACGCAGCAGGCCCCTACCTGGCGTGCCAACTGTCGGTGTTACGAAACCTGGGGGTCCTTGGACCGACGAGTGAATCGTTGCCGCGTGCCCCAGCCAAGATGGGTTGGCGCGACGGCGCGAGACGGGGGGAGAAGCAGCCGGAGGGAGACAGGCGTGGGAGTGTGGAACCCTCGGCCTTCGTGTTAGCCCCGCGCCTAGGTCGGGTGCGCTTGCAGTAGGGGGTTACAAGCGTCCACGCGGGAGGGAGCGAGCGGCCTTGCGCGAGCGCCATCCCGTCCTTCCCCGCGCGACCAACCCTCTGTAAGAGGGCCCTGGATCTCCCTTTTATAGGCGTAAGGAGAGGATCCAGGTGTACAATGGGGGTGTAGCAGTGTGCTAACGTGTATAGCGGAGGAGAGCTAGCACCCTAACTACATGCCATCGTGGCAGCCGGAGAGGTTTTGGCACCCAGTTCGTGTGATGTCGTGGCCATCGGAGGAGCGCTGGAGCCTGGTGGAAGGATAGCTGTCGGGGCTGTCGCGTCCTTGCTGACGTCCTCTTGCTTCCATAAGGGGGTTGAGAGCCGCCGTCGTCACAGGGCATGCGGGGTGCCATCATTACTCGTATAGTAGAGCGAGCCAGATGGGACGCCAGTCTTGTTCCCCGTAGCCTGAGTCAGCTTAGGGTAGGGTAATGATGGCGCTTCCTGTTGACGTGGTCGGTCCGTGCCCTAGGTTGGGCGAGGTGGAGGCTCCTCCGAGGTCGAGGTCGAGTCTGTCTTCCAAGGTCGAGGTCGAGTCCGAGCCCCCGGGTCGGATGAGGCGGAGACCGTCTGCTGAGGCCAGGGCTGAGTCCGAGCCCTGGGGTCGGGCGAGGCGGACTTCGTTGTCCTTCGAGGCTGAGCCCGAGTCCGAGCCCTGGGGTCGGGTGAAGCGGAGTTCGTCGTCTTCTAGGGCTAAGCCCGAGTCCGAGCCCTGGGGTCGGGCGAAGCGGAGTTCCTCGTCTTCCGGGGCTGAGCCGGAGTCCGAGCCCTGGGGTCGGGCGAAGCGGAGTCCGTCGTCTTCCGGGGCTGAGCCCGAGTCCGAGCCCTGGGGTCGGGCGGAGCGGAGTTCGTCGTCTTCCAGGGCTGAGCCCGAGTCCGAGCCCTGGGGTCGGGCGGAGCGGAGTTCGTCGTCTTCCGGGGCTGAGCCCGAGTCCGAGCCCTGGGGTCGGGCGAAGCGGAGTTTCCTATGACGCCTGAGGCTGGACTTGGCTACTACCAGCCTCACTCTGTCGAGTGGCTCAGCAGTCGGAGCGGCGCAGGCGGCGCTGTCCTCTTGTCACACCGGTCAGTGGGGCGGCAAAGTGACTGCGGTCACTTCGGCTCTGTCAACTGGAGGGCGTGCGTCAGGTTAAAGGTGTCAGGCCACCTTTGCATTAAATGCCCCTGCGATTTGGTCGGTTGGCGTGGCGATTTGGTCAAGGTTGCTTCTTGGTGAAGACTGGGCCTCGGGCGAGCCGAAGGTGTGTCCGTTGCTAGAGGGGGTCCTCGGGCGAGACGTAGATCCTCCGGGGTCGGCTGCCCTTGCCCGAGGCTGGGCTCGGGCGAGGCGTGATCGCGTCCCTCGAATGGACCGATCCTTGACGTAATCGCACCCATCAGGCCTTTGCAGCTTTGTGCTGATGGGGGTTACCAGCTGAGATTTAGGAGTCTTGAGGGTACCCCTAATTATGGTCCCCGACACGTTACGAAAAACGATCTAGCACCGCGAAGGGGCTACTGTTGGGGGTATGCTTCGTCGCCGAAGATCCTGTAAGAAGAAACACCTTCGGCAAATCCTCTCAAAAGCAGTGCCGAAGCTGTTATCCATAAAGCTTCGGCATAGTGGCATGTCTCAAGACGAAGGACTACACCGACTTAAAGATGAGATGATCGATTGATCCATGAGAGTCTGTGTCATAATTGTAATCTTTTGTAAAGGGCATGAATGTAATATCTCACAGGCTGTGCCCTGTGCCTATAAATAGATGAACAGTATCCCCGTACTGTTCACGCTGGCTTGTATTCACTCGCATGTCACACTCGGATTCTCACCTTCTGTCAAGCCGAAGGTATAAATGTAATTCAATATTATCCATGTTTATTCATGATTATATAATAAAAATGCTTGAATAATACCATATGATTATTCATGTTTTCTATGTGTCATATGATTCTGCTTTCCATTGTATATTGAGATGATGAAGGTACGTTCTTCATGACCTTCGTCTGAAGATCATTATATCCTAAGGGAAATAATGCTTCAAAGGACGAAAGGTCTTTAATCATTAAGTTTTGTGTTGCCTTGTTCTTATTTCATAGCATTTAAGAACAAGTCCCCAACAAGTAGCAAGGCACGAGATCCGAAGCTTGAAAGATATCTGGATACAGTTCGAAGGTTGGAAGCTTCCTTCGAAGGTTTTTCTGTCAAGAATATTCCAAGAGGTGAAAATGAGCATGCAGATTTGCTAGCAAAATCAGTGGCTCAGGGGCTCCCCCTACCCTCGGAAGTATTTTTTGAAACAATAAAAGCACCTTCGGTTGAGCTCATGGAAAGAGTAGTGCTTACTATTTCTCCAGTACACAGTGAAGACTGGAGAACTGAAATAATATCTTTCCTCCAAGGCAATTGTCTTTCATGTGACGAAGCTTACAACAAGAGAATGGAGGCAAGAACAAGACCATATGTGATAATAGAAGGGGAATTATATAAACATGGAGTTTGTTCACCACTCCTCAAGTGTTTATCAAGAACTGAAGGTATGGAATTAATGAAAGAGATACATGCAGGTCTGTGTGGATCTCACATTGGATCTAGGCCCTTGTTGGGAAAAGTTTTTCGACAAGGATTTTATTGGATGAAGGCAGCATCGGATGCAGCAGAATTAGTTCAAAAATGTGAAGGCTGTCAAAAATGTGCAAGAGACCAGAAGCAACCTTCATCTCTCACTCATTTAATACAGCCCACTTGGCCGTTGCAAAGGTGGGGCCTCGATTTGCTAGGCCCACTTCCACCAGCACAAGGAAATCTAAAATATGTTGTGGTGGTGGTAGAGTATTTTTCCAAGTGGATTGAGGCGAAGCCTTTAGCCACAATAACTTCGGTCACCGTCTAGAAATTCTTCTGGCAAAACATTGTTTGTCGCTTCGAAGTGCCGATGGCTATTACTGTAGACAACGGAACACAGTTCGATGCTGAAGCTTTCAAGGAATTCTGTGAACAAATTGGCACGAAGATTCATTTTGCATCGGTCAGACATCCAGAGTCAAATGGACATGTTGAAAGAGCTAATGGCATCATAATGACGTGAATATTGAAGTTAATCTTCAATCAGCCTAGAGGAAAGTGGCCAGATGAATTGATCAAAGTGGTGTGGAGCCACAATGCAACAATATCAAGGTCAACAGGTTTTACACCATTCAAACTATTGTTTGGTGACGAAGCAATAACCCCAGAAGAAGCTAAGGCAGGATCAATAAGAACAGTGGCTTCGACAGAGGACGAAGCTGATTATTCTGTGGCAAAAGATGCTATAGAAGGGATCAGGCTTCAGGCCGTGGAGAATATCAATAAATATCAAGCCGAAACAATAAAATGGCATGCCAGAAAAGTTCGGCTAAAGAACATTAAGCCAGGGCATTTGGTACTTCGAAGAGTGGCCAACCCAGATACAGTAGGCCAGCTACAGCTGAAGTGGGAAGGACCTTTTCTGGTAGTATCTTCGTCAAGACCCGGTTCTTATAGATTGAAGGATATGGACGGTAACGACATTCCTAGATCTTGGAATGAGGATGAGCTTCGGCGATATTATGTCTAGTTTGATGTAAACTTTTTATTTTTCCTATGGCACCCTTTTCCTTTCTAAAGGGGGAGAAAGGTTTTTAATGGGGCCATAGCATGTAATTTCTCTTTTTCTTATTCAGCTCTACGAGAGCAAAATCCCCCAAATATGTAAATGTAAAAACTGAGCATGCACCATCGAGTGCAGGGAAAAAGGAAAAAACAGGGAGAAGCTCGAAAGTCGTCCCTAAGGGGATGCAGAGCACGGCGAAGCTACAAAAAGCCATTCCTTAGGGAGCGCAGCGTAAGTTTTCTGCTCAAAAGTCGTTCCCAAGGGAATGCAGAGCTTACAGCGAAAAGTCAACGCTGATACCGCCGAAATATAAGGCAAAGCGCGAAAAGTCAACGCGAATACCACCGAAATAGAAGGCGAAGAAGTTCAAAAGACATTCCTTAGGGAATGCAGAACTTACACCGAAAAATAAACGGTGCAGCCGAAAAATAAACGGCAAAGAGATTTCAGTCATTCCTTAGGGAATGAAGGTTGTGGATGAAGCTTCGGATGTGTGTGTGTTTGGGCATTCATTTGCACGATACATTACATCATACATTGCATACATAAACATGCATTTAGACATACATAGGATCATCATCATCATAACGTACAGACACAGGCAGATGCTTCGGCTATAAAGATAAGGCTTCGGCAAAAAAGAAAAAGAAGCAGTTTCATGCTTTGTTGTGTACGAAAAGAGGGAAGGTGTTTTTCGCCTTCGGCTCAAAAAATACTAGTTTCGTCCACATCAAAGTAGTTCATACATGGACGAAAAGGTAAAAATATATTACAAGGTATGTATAAATTTACAGAATTAGTATTTGATTCTTAAATTACAAATATTTTTACAACGATATTACAAGATTTTCTCTAGAACTTTTTCAGCAAGGTCTTCAGCTTTGACATCATTGAGCTTCGGATCATCTGAGCTTCGGATCACCTGTCAAGCTTCGGCTCATTGTTCCTCAGCATCGTCATCCTGTACATATTAAAACGGTATGAGAGAAGCGCAGAGTTCAAGAAGAAGGTAAAGTAACAGGCACAAATTTTTTACCAGCTTAAGGTGGCTTCGAGCTTCGTCGCCAGCCATTTTTCGCCCGCCTTTTACCCATATTTGAGTTATGAATCTATTTCCTATACTCCGAGCTAGGCTAGGGATATCAATTAAATCTGCCGGTGATAAGCTAAAATTTGGTCTGTTGACAATGTTTCCATGTGTACAGCTAGATTTCATGAAGGCAACAGCTATGCCCCGAGAAGCTAGCAGGGCACAGAAATCGGTGTATCCAGCTATAACTTCGTCGAGTGCATCAACTTCGCCCTCAATGTGTTCGAAGGTTTCCGGCAGGTTTTCAACCGAAGGACTGAATTTATCAGCGCTGGCTCCAACCGAGTTGAAAACCTGCTTTAGCCGCTGCAGGCACTGGTTGCCGAAGTTTACGCATTTTTCTTCAAGTTCTTTCAGTGATTTCCACAAATTTGAATTTTCTCAGCTTCAGCTTCGAGTTTGGCTTCAAAATTTTTCTTTTGCATGGAGAGTTCATTATTCAATCTAGCAATTTCGGCCTAGGCCTTCGCCAGTGAACCTTCCATGGTTTGAAGTATGAAGTCTTTTTTCTCCAGGGTAGCCTCATGGTCTTTAATCTTCTTCTCTAGGCCCTCAATTATAATTTCGTTCTTTTTGTCCTCGAGGTCTTTTGCATCTTCAGGACTTTGCTCAGCAGTAAG
Organism: Zea luxurians; assembly: GCA_029449295.1. Lineage (NCBI taxonomy): Eukaryota > Viridiplantae > Streptophyta > Magnoliopsida > Poales > Poaceae > Zea > Zea luxurians. The sequence goes on along the minus strand of JAOPSE010000810.1, from coordinate 177,226 downwards.
CTCTGATAAAATAAGCTTCATCAGAAAACAATCTTCATATCAAAACAATAAAAAGTTAAGAATTTTACCTTAAAGTTAGCATAAAATAGGCTAGCGGCGATATGCTGCCGCCGGTACCTGCTGAGGTCTGCCTCAACCTTTGGGAGGCCGACACTCTTCGATAGAGTGCCAACAACCTTCGCCCCAGTATGGTCCCGAAGGCATCCTAAGCTTTCTTTGTTGACTCCCCCGAAGAGTAACGCACCTGGTCTATACCCGCAAGATATAGCATACTCTTTCAGTTCTTCTTTTTTAGCCTTTGACAATTCTTGCCCAAGTATATCTTAGAAATTGAAGTCCTCTTCTTCCGAAGTATCCTCGGCTTTCTCTTTTCCTTTTCTAGCCACTGTGCCCGGGATCTCTTCAGCGGCTGCAGCAGCTTCTTCCGCAGCCGCATCCAGAAGCATGGTAACAATTTCAGAGACTCTAGCCTCTATATTTACATCTTCAGCGGTTTCAGCTTCGGCACTTTCGACTTCGGTGGGTGCAGCTTCGGCAGCAACAGTGCTCTCAATAGCTGGAGCCTTTGACGCCGATGCCAACGGCGGTGTCTGTTCGATAACTTCAACTACATGAATAATTCTTCGTTTTTTCGGCTCATCTGGCTTCTTCGCCACCGAAGGCTCATTTTCCTTCTGAAAAAGCTTCGTCAGATGTGGCCCTAGTGGACTTAGCTTGATAGGCAAAGATTCAGTCATTACCTTTAAAATTTCTTCCACATCGGCAGCAGGAGGTGTTGAAGGAGCTTCATCCTCAGTATCAGTCGTTTTTCGCTTCAAAGCCGCAGCTTTCTTTTTCTTCAAAGGAGCTATCTTCGGCTCGGGGCTTAATTTTCTTTTCTTCAAAGTTTCTTCATCCTTTTTCACCAATTTAGCAGCTTCTTTATCCAGGATGCTAGCAACTCTTTTTCTTTTTTGTCCTTCGGCACCTCTGTCCAATCGCTCATAGTCAGGATACTCAAAATTTAGGGCATCCATCACCCGATTCAACCTTCGCTTTGGTCGAGTGCTGAAGGCTGCAGTCATTAATTGATCTTCTTTTTTAGAATAGTTGCCAAGGATCTCGTTGCACATAACTTCAATCTTGTCTAACCATTCTTGACAAGGTTCTTTGAAGTGTTTCTTGAATTTATAGTAATAGGGCAACCGAACAAGTTCCTTCTCTTTCTTTTCCCCTTTGAGCTTTGGCATGTCTCATTCTTTCAAAGTTGGGAATACTCTAAAAGCTAAGAATTCTTGCACCAGATCCCTAGTACCAATGTGCTCCGCAATAACTCTTAATTCGCCCAGTGCAACTTGGCATGGACTCTTCGGTTTCATGTCGCACCTGGGCCTAATCTCTCTGAAGATTAATTCTAATGGGCTTTGAACCAGCTTCTCCTTTTTCTCATCAACTTTGACATAAAACCATTCAGTCTTCTAGCCAGCTGGCCATTTGGTACGATAGCTGATAACTGGAGACTTCGCATTTTTGCGATAAGCAAAATTGTAGCATCCGAAGTTCTCGTGCAGCCCATCCTCTCTAGCTTTTGTCTGATAATGAAGCTCATGTGCCCGGCAGAAGCCTTCGACAAGCGGTTCTGCCCCTGGCTTCGAAGAGCCCAGATGTAGACGCTAAGCCTAACGATGGCGTTAGGAGTTAGCTGATGAAGATAAATCCCAAACTTCTCCAAAACATCCGCAATCATCTCATTCAAAGGAAATCTTAATCCTGCTTTAAAGAAGCTTTTAAAGACTACCACCTCATCCTTTTCTGGCTTCGGAGTAATTTCCTCTCCGCCAAAGCGAATCAGCTTCTTTTTGGCTTCACTGAAATAGCCTAACTTCATCAACTTAGGCATATCATCTTCGGTAACAGTGGACCTCCCAAACTCCAGGTGGCTAGGTTTAGATGACAGGGCACTGTAATCATCTTTAGATTCACCTTCCTCAGCACCAATCTGCTCAGCTTCAGCGGCAGGTGCACCTTCGTCAGAAACATCCTCTGACACTTCCAACCCCGACCGTTTCATCACTTCGGAAATTGGAGCGGTTTTAGCAGCTTCGGCTTCTTCTCCGTCACGTGTAACCTTGGCAGTGGAACGTACCCTTGCCATTTGATGATGAATTCCTCACAATTTTTGATGAAGTTGTTAACTTTTTTAATTTTCCCGAAGCTCTTCCTCTTGTGATGAAGCAAAACCAACAGCGGTGCTTCGGTTGAGTGCGATGAACAAGCTTCGGCTATGGTCAAATTTTTGGCAGCAAAACAGTGCAATAGCAATGAATGATGTGGTAACTTCACACCTACCCGTTTGTTTATATAGTGCCGCAGGTGGGAAGGTGAATCGTCAAGTCTTCTGCACTGGACGAACAGTCGCCCGCACCCACTGAATGGTGGGCCACAGAACCCAAGAAGGTGAATCGCCAGGACGCGCGTACCCGTTACATGGTGGGACCATTTCACGCTCGGAATATTGTGATCGTTTCTCGGCAACAAGCTTAGGAAAGGTGTTTTTCGGACCTTCGGCTCTCCGAAGCCTAGGAGACGTTTTCACGGATCAAGCTCGTTACGAAAAACGATCTAGCACCGCGAAGGGGCTACTGTTGGGGGTATGCTTCGTCACCGAAGATCCTGTAAGAAGAAACACCTTCGGCAGATCCTCTCAAAAGCAGTGCTGAAGCTATCATCCATAAAGCTTCGGCATAGTGGCATGTCTCAAGACGAAGGACTGCACCAACTTAAAGATGAAATGACCGATTGATCCATGAGAGTCTGTGTCATAATTGTAATCTTTTGTAAAGGGCATGAATGTAATATCTCACAGGCTGTGCCCTATGCCTATAAATAGATGAACAGTACCTTCGTACTGTTCACGCTGGCTTGTATTCACTCGCACGTCACACTCGGATTCCCACCTTCTGTCAAGTCGAAGGTATAAATGTAATTCAATATTATCCATGTTTATTCATGATTATATAATAAAAATGTCTGAATGATATCATATGATTATTCATGTTTTTTTATGTGTCATATGATACTGCTTTCCATTGTATATTGAGAAGATGAAGGTACGTCCTTCATGACCTTTGTCTGAAGATCATTATATCTTAAGGAAAATAATGCTTCGAAGGACGAAAGATCTTTAATCATTAACTTTTGTGTTGCCTTGTTCTTAATTCATAGCATTTGAGAACAAGTCTCCAACAGTCTCATATGTTCATCTCTGCTGTTTCGTATGTAGCCATAGATTTATCTAAATTTTTCGGTCATATCATATCATGATATTTCTAATGCATGTTCATACTATTAAAATACCATACTTGTTTGTTTTAATTTTACAGTCATGTTATTTATATTGCTGTCTATTTGTATTCAGTTGTTCCGTCATGATGCATGTACCATGTTTATATGCTTATTACATTTATATGATTCATATGCTTTATGTTTTCATGTTCTATATTGTTATGGATATATTTGACATCATTATTTCTATGATGAATTATATTTTATATGTCATCATCATAATGTTAATTTATGGAATTAAAATGATATGGAAAATGCCTATATTTCCAACATATTATTGGTCCCATATTTATTACTCCATACCAAAATAAGTGCTCATCTTGCACTTTGAGGAGTCAACAAATCTCAAAGTTGTCGTTGTAGAAGGACTGGCCTTAACAAGGTGTATTATGTATCTGATAGCTCATATTTCGTTTGAGATATATCAACAGCCTGGACATTTCAGACAATAACGCTAAAAATGAACAATCACAATCCGTGCTATGTAAACTAACCTAACTAATAAAACCAAAGAAAAAAGGACTATCACTAACCAATTATACCTTGTTAAGAAAATAACTGGCAGCATGTGGAAGGAATGGCAGTTCACTTCTTCTATATGTAGCTTGAATAGCCGGATCTTTCCATAGTTCATCAACAAGTGGTGCATATTCACGGCTTGCTGCAGGAAAGCTGTCTTCGATCAAGATTACCTAAAGCCACTGCTTTAAGAATCCAATCCGAGAATGCTTTCAAACATGGAATAAGGGAGTACTCAGTGACTTCATCACATAATCTAGATTCACAACAACCAGCAGAAAAGAAAAAAAACACTTGCAATATGGATATTACAATTACAAATGTGGGTGCTTCCTTTTTGTACATTGCTTTAAAAAACAAATAATTAAGGGTGTCCTAAAACACTTGGCATTTTAATTACTCAGTTATGCTCAAAAAGAGGAGGAAAAAGAAACAAAGGGACCTGTAACAACCACTAGTACGATTTGGCTCTATACAAGCGGTAGGCTTTTTACATCCCAGGCGGTTCGGATAGAAAACCGCCTGGGATGTCCCAGGCTATTCGGACCGCCTGTGATGTATTAGTATCACAAGCGGTCTGAAATACAAACCGCTTGTGGTGCTCGATTTGTTTCACAAACGGTCCGTAATGAAAAAAACCGCCTGTGATGCACTATTCGTATCACAAGCGGTTCTCAATTAGAACCGATTGTGATTTGATTACCATATTAATATTTTAATTTTTAACAAAAAAATGCAAATACAATTTAAATGAATTTTAATAGCACATATAAATAACTAGAGAGATTTTAAATTAATTGACAACCACAATGCATAGTCGATCATACATGCTAACAAATACAATTTGATTCATACAATTTTTCATGAACTACCATTTTTCCGCATGTATGGCTTTAAGTTCTTATCAATTTTCTTTTCCACACGCTTGATTATCTCTGGACCGTTAAAGACGAACATCTCTTCATACTTCTTGTATTTCTCATCTCCGCCTCCCACATTCTCAACTCCAACAATTTTTTGCTTTCCAGAAATAACTACATGCATCTTCTCATCTATTGGATCGAGTACATAAAACACTTGTGCAACACATTCGGCGAGAACCCACGGGTCATCTTTATATCCTACTTTCTTTAAGTCTACCAGTGTGAGTCCGTAGTTATCCACTATCACCCCCACGGGTTGTTGTACCCATTGGCACTTAAATAAGGGTATTTTCATGCTTGGGCCATAATCAAGTTCCCATATTTCCTCTATGAATCCAAAATATGTGGTCTTCTGTCCCTGTAGGTCAAAAGCATCGATACGAACACCGCTATTTTGTGCAACACTTTTCATGTCTTTTGATTTAGTGTAGAATGTGTACCCATTGATGTCATATGCTTGCCATGATGTCACAAAACATGATGGCCCAGAAGCCAAATTCTTCATTGTTTTCTCTTCCAAAGAGTCTCCGAATGGGTTGTTTTTGTCCATTAACCATTCGCTGAAACGATGTTTGTGCTCCCTCATGATCCAGTCCTCTGTGCGGTTCTGATTTTCTTTACGAAGCTGATCCAGGTGTTCCTCTATGTAAGGCTCTGCTATCGCGAGATGTTGTAGTACACTACCATGAGCACAATGTACTAGCTTGTAATCATCAACGCGAAAAGTTTTCCTGCCCATTCTCCCTCTCCCACATAGTTTACCCTCATGTTTAGGTACAGGCACACCTATCATTGTTCCGTCTCTGATGTAATCTATACAACTCTCAATCACTTCTTCTGTAGTGTATCCCTCCATGATTGAACCTCTAGGTGAGCGCGATTTCGCACATAACCTTTAATACTCCCAGGTATCGCTCCAACTGAAACATATGATGTAAATATAGTGGCCCTAATATTTTTATCTGATCCACGAGATGTATGATTAGGTGTACTTGCATATCAAAAAATGATGGAGGAAAACACATTTCAAGCTTGCACATAGTCTTGATGATGTATGCCTTCAGATAGTCCAAGTCTTCTAAAGCTATTACTTTTTGTGACACCGCATTGAAAAAGTAACACAAACGTGTGATGACAACTTTGACATGCTCTGTTTCGAGGGCTCTTACCGCAATTGGGAGGAACATCGTCATCATCACATGGCAGTCATGAGAGTTGTAGCCAAATAGAGACAAGTCCTTCATCCTGACTAGTTTGCTGATATTGGATGAGAAACCTGTGGGCACTTTGGCCCCACGCAAACATTTGCAAATTTTTGTTCTCTCCTCAACTGACAAGTTGTAGCTAGCTAGGGGAAGGTAAGGCTTCCCTTTGCCACTATCCACTGGATGAAGTTCCGATCTGATTTGAAGATCTACTAGGTCATTGCGTGATTTAAGTCCGTCCTTTATCTTACTCGGCATGCCCAGCAAGGTTCTAATGATGCTGTCAAAAACATTCTTTGTTACATGCATCAAATCAATGCTGTGGCAAATTTCCATATCCTTCCAGTATGGGAGGTACTTGAAAAAATTGATTGCTTCTTGAAAGTTGTGTAAGTTGAAGGGTCAGTTCTCTTTCTCTTTTCTCCTTTGTTTTTTCCCTTTCCGAATACAACATGAATGTTCTTTACAATTTCAAAAACAAGTTTCCCACTATAAGGCTTTGGTGCACCTTCACTTTCCAGTTCATTGTTAAATTCCTCTTTCATCTTTCAGTACTTATGCTGCTTCATCAAGAACCGTTTGTATCCTGTTGGGACCATGCTTCGTCGCCGAAGGTCCTGCAGGAAGAAACAGTTTCGGTTGAAGTTGTCTGTACGTAATGCCGAAGGGTGTTGTCCATGAGGCTTCGGAATTACAAACCGACTTAAAGATAGAATGACCTTTTAGTCCATAAGAGTTTGAGTCGATGTTGTAAACTTTTATGAGGGGTATGATTGTAATTGTTCACAGGCTGTGTCCTGTGTCTATAAATAGTGAACAGTATTCCTTTACTGTTCATGCATTCCTGCAATTGCAAAAGCATCATTCGGGAATTATTGCTTGTCAAGGCGAAGGTATAATCATACCTTAAACATTGTATTAAAAATAAATATGTAAATGGTGTCATTTATCTCCAACATATCTATCTCTAATGTTCTACATTTTACATCGTTTTATGTTATTTTTGTCACCTTCGTAATATTATGTTTATATCCTTCGTCCGAAGTTCATTAAACCCCTGAGGAGATAATGCTTCAGCGGACGAAGGATATTTAATATTTAACATCTTCGTGTTGCCTTGTTCTTGATTCATAGCATTTGAGAACAAGTCCCCAACATTGGCGCCCACCTCCGGTCAACACACTTCCACTTTTTTGAGCTGATGGCTTCGTTCAACGATCAAGCTGGAGCTGCTTCGGCCCCGAAGCTGCTACTCCCGATAACAGGTGGTTCATGCTCAGAGCCAGCCAACAAAAAGCAGAAGAAGGAAGCACAGAGAAGGGTACAGCATGTTGGGGTGCAAGGACCCTTCATCAAGTCAAGATGGTCTCACATTCCAATTACCTTCTCCCAAGAAGATCTCCAACTCAAGGATTACCCACACAATGATGCTATGGTTATCTCTTATGTGATCAAAGGATTTCTGGTCCATAATGTTTTGGTTGACACAGGCAGCGCAGCTGACATCATATTTGCTAAAGCTTTCAGACAAATGCAAGAGCCCGAAGACAAGATCCATGATGCTACGCACCCTCTTTGTGGCTTCGGAGGACGGCAAATTGTAGCACTTGGGAAGATTACCATGCCGGTAACCTTCGGATTTGTTAACAACACAAGGACTGAGCAAATTGTGTTTGATATCGTTGACATGGAGTATCCTTACAATGCTATCATTGGTCGCAGTACTCTCAATGCCTTCGAAGCAATTCTTCACCCAGCTTACCTCTACATGAAGATACCTTCGGACCAAGGGCCTATTGCTATTCATGGAAGTCAGGAAGCTGCCAGAAGGGCCGAAGGAAATTGGACAGATTCAAAAGCAATCCATAACATAGATGGAGCTGAGGCTTGTGAGCAATACAAGTTCAGAAGGGAAAAATCTGCCTCAGCTGACCAGCCGAAGCCCATGCTCTTATGTGAGGATATAGTAGATCAGAAGGTGCTATTGGGATCTCAATTGTCTGAAGAGCAGGAAAAAACCTTGATAAGGTTTCTGTTCAACAATAAAGATGTTTTCGCCTGGTCAGCTAATGATCTTTGCGGAGTTAACAGGGATGTTATTGAGCACTCGCTCAATGTTGACCCATCCTTCAGACCCAGAAAGCAGAGACTTCGGAAGATGTCTGATGACAAGGCCGAAGGTGCTCGGAATGAAGTGAAAAGACTCCTCAGTGCTGGAGTTATTAGAGAGGTGAAATACCCAGAATGGTTGGCTAACACTGTTATGGTGAAGAAGGCCAATGGTAAATGGAGAATGTGTATTGATTTTACTGACCTCAATAAGGCTTGTCCGAAGGACGAGTTTCCATTGCCAAGGATAGATTCCTTAGTCGATGCAGCAGCTTCGTCAGAGCTTATGAGTTTGCTAGATTGCTATTCAGGCTATCATCAAATCTGGATGAAGAAGGAGGATGAACCGAAAACCAGCTTCATAACCCCTAGTGGGACATATTGCTACCTTCGGATGCCTGAGGGGCTTAAAAATGCTGGAGGAAGCTTCAGCAGAATGACAGCGAAGGTTCTCCATTCTCAGATAGGCAGGAATGTACTAACTTATGTTGATGACATTATTGTAAAAAGCACGAAGCAAGATAACCACATTGCTGATTTACAGGAGACCTTCGCTAATTTTAGACAGGCTGGTTTAAAGCTGAATCCAGAAAAATGTGTCTTCGGAGTTAAGAAGGGGAAATTTCTTGGTTGCCTAGTTTCAACAAAGGGAATTGAGGCTAATCCAAGTAAAATCGAAGCTATACTTCGAATGGAACCACCAAGTACAAAAAAGGGGGCTCAAAGATTGACGGGAAGGCTGGCATCTCTCAATAGATTCATATCCAGATCAGCAGAGAGAAACTTACCATTCTTCGAAGTGCTGAAGTCAGCCAAAGTCTTTTAATGGGGACCAATCCAGCAGAAAGCCTTCGAAGAGCTGAAGCAATATTTGATAGATCTAACAACATTAACTCCACCAACGCCAGGGGCTCCTTTGTTATTATATGTGGCAGCTTCGCACTCAGCGGTAAGTGCAGCACTTGTCTAGGAGAAGCTTGAAGGCCAAGTCAAGAGGCAGGCCCCAATATATTTTGTATCCGAGGTTCTTAGTTTGTCGAAGAAAAATTATACAGAACTGGAGAAGGTACTGTATGCTGTTTTGATGGCCTCCAGGAAGCTTCGGCATTATTTTCAAGCTTACAACATAATTGTTCCTTCTTCACAACCTCTGAAGGATATTATGAGAAACCGAGAAGCTACTGGAAGGATTGGAAAATGGGCTGCAGAGCTCAATGAATTTTGTATTGATTATGTTCATAGATCCTCGATTCAGTCCCAGGCGTTAGCAGACTTCATTGCTGACTGGACGCCAGGGGCTCAGGAGGAAGAAACAAATAAAGATGTCGAAGCATGGACAGTGTTTTGCGATGGGTCTTGGGGAACCTTCGGAGTAGGAGCGGCTGCTGTGTTGGTTTCACCTTCCAAAGTTAAAACATGTTATGCGGCAAGACTTGATTTTAGTTGCCAAATAATATCGTTGAATATGAAGCTCTGCTCTTGGGTCTTCGGAAGTTAAAGGAAATGGGAATCAGAAGGGCCATTCTTAAAACTGATTCTCAAGTTATTTCTGGTCATGCTGACAAGAGCTATAAAGCAAGAGACCCGAAGCTTGAAAAGTATCTAGATACAGTCCGAAGGATTGAGGCTTCCTTCGAAGGTTTCTCTGTCAAAAATATTCCTCGTGGAGAAAATGAATACGCTGATCTATTGGCCAAGTCAGCAGCACAGGGGCTGCCTATACCTTCGGAAGTATTTTTCGAAACAATAAAAGCACCTTCGGTTGAGCTTCTTGAAAGAGCAATCCTTAATATATCCCCTATTTATAGCGAGGATTGGAGAACTGAGATCGTCTCTTTCCTTCAGGGTAGTTTTCTTTCAGACGACGAGGCTTATAACAGGAGAATAGAAGCAAGAGCTCGACCATATGTCATAATAGAAGGGGAGTTATACAAGCGTGGGGTCTGTTCCCCATTGCTCAAGTGTCTATCCAGATCCGAAGGTATAGAATTAATGAAGGAAATACATGCAGGCCTGTGTGGATCTCACATTGGATCTAGGCCCTTGCTCGGCAAAGTTTTTCGCCAAGGATTTTATTGGCCAAATGCAGCTTCGGATGCAGCGGATATAGTCCAAAAGTGCGAAGGTTGTCAGAAATGCGCAAGAGATCAAAAACAACCTTCGTCCTTAACTCAATTAATACAGCCCACTTGGTCGTTGCTGTAACGCCCCGAATTTTGGAGTTGAATTTTTTCTTTTCTTCACTCGCTAAATTCGGGCGTTACCCTTTCTTTTTTCCTTTTCCCTCGCTAGACCTTGATCTTTTCCAAAATTATAGCGGGGTTCGGCTTGGAATTCCCGCATAAAGCAAAACCTTAAAATACTTTATGTTGTTTGATGCATCATGCCGAACCATGCATTCTTTCGATTGCTTAAAAATGTAAGTGCATTCATCCAGGAAAAACGGATTTCGAAAAGGAGAAAACCTTTTTTTCTTTTTCTTTTTTTTTCCTTCCTTCTCTCTCTCCTCCCTTTTTCTCTCTCCCGCACCGTGGGCCGCCCCGGCCGACCCAGCCCCCCCCCCCCGCGCGCCCCCTTTGGGCCCAGCTGGCCCAGCCGCCCCTCCCTTTTCCCCCCAAATCCCTCTCTCTCCCTCCCATTCTCCCTCTCCCCCACCCCAGCCGCCGCCCCTGCCCTAGCCGTCGCCCCTGCTCATCGCCGGTTCGGCCGCCCCGTCCCCGTCCCCGGTGAGGTCCCCCTCCCTCTCTCCTCCCTCTCCCATCTCCCCTCCCCTCCCCCGCCCGGCTCGGCCACCGCCGCTCGGCCGCCCCCGCGCCCCCGGTCTGGCCGCCCGCCCGACCCAGCTCAGCCGCCGCCTCGGCCGGCCCAGCCGCCCCCCCCCCCCGCCGGTTCGACTGCCCCTGCCCAGCCGCCCCTGCGCGCCCAGCTCGGCCGCCCCCTGCCCTAGCTCGACCCCCCCCCCCCCCCGCCAGCTCGGCCGCCCGCCGCCGGCTTGGCCGCCCCCGCCCCTGCCCCTGGCCGGTTCAACCGCCCCTTGCCGGTTCAACCGCCCCTTTTTTATTTATTTTATTTTCTTTTATTATTGTTATTTATTTTATTCTGGGCAAGCTAATCATCGTTCATGTTAATGAAATAGGAAACTTAATTTAGAATTCCGTTACGTTAGTCAATTCATATAGTCAATTGTTCATTTCGCTTAAGGTTGATCAACTAAAAAGGGGCTAGGTTTTAGTTAGTGCATATAACTAATTCTTTTGTTAAAACCAATTGGAACTAGACCGCATATTTTAACTAATCATTAGTGCATAAGCTTTAACCCCTGCAAGACCTTTCCCCGTTTCTTTCTAACCTTAACGAATGCGATATCGAATGTCATACTTTATGCATATTTACTTTATTTGTTCTCTTGTATGGTGTACTGTTTGTTTCCTAATTTGAATGGATGAATGTATGTGTGCTTGCAATCGCATAGAGAACGATCCGGTTGAAGAGCCCGAGGAACTCGCAGGAGAAGCCCCTGAGCAGCAGTCGGTTGGTGGAGGCAAGTGTCCTTTGACCTATCTCTGTCCTATTCATTCTTTAATTCACCTCCCGCATTACACATTTATACTTAAGGATTGACTAGCTTTGTTATCCATGTCCTTGTTTACCTATTTGGGTCGGATTATTATTATTTAGCTCTATGCTATTGCTCAAACTCTAATCAATGAACATGATGAGATTATATATGATACGCTGTTTTCCCTTCTCTTATTATGATGTTGTACTTGTGGTCTTCAAGGGGGCTCGAGCGGTTTCTCGAGTGCCTCTCCGTAAGGACCTGTTCTATGGATGACCGCCCGGGAAAACAGTGCAACCATGAGGGTGGAGTGGGACGCCCTTAGCTGAGTAATTAGAGGAACCGGGGTGTAGTTCGCTTCGCCGTCGTGCCGTCAATGGGGCTCGGTGTATGCGGCTCGCTCTGCCAAGGTTGATTTGTCCCTTGGGGAGGAGTGCGGTACATTTAGGAAACCTAACGGGCGGCTACAGCCTCGGGGAATCTTTGTAAAGGCTACGTAGTGATGCCCTGCTGGACCACCTAGGTAGTGGTCAATGGGGAGTAGCTCTCTCCGGGCAGAAAGGGGATCACGGCTTGTGGGTAAAGTGCACAACCTCTGCAGAGTGTTTGAAAACTGATATATCAGCCGTGCTCGCGGTTATGAGCGGCCAAGGGAGCTCCAATGATTAGTGGTACTTGATCAGAGACATTTTGGTTTACAGGTGGCAATGAGACTGATGGTTTTGGTTATGTCTATGGTGCTGGTAAGTGGTATTCTTTCCGTTTGGAAAGGGTACATCGGGCTAATAACTTGGGTTAATGTTAAAACCTGGCTTTCTACTAGTAAATAATAACCTGACCAATTAAAAGCAACTGCTTGACTTACCCCCCCCACATAAAGCTAGTCCACTACAGCCAAACAGGATGCTTGCTGAGTATGTTGATGTGTACTCACTCTTGCTCTACACACCAAACCCCCCCCCCAGGTTGTCAGCATTGCAACTACTGCTCAGGAGAAGATGAAGATGTGGAAGGAGACTTCCAGGAGTTCCAAGACTACGACGAGTTCTAGGTGTGGGTTAGCGGCAACCCCCAGTCAGCTGCCTGTGAAGGCTGCGTTTATCTACGTTTCGTGTTCGCACTTTGATTTACTGTAAGGACTATATGGACGTCTCAGACGTATGATGTAATCGACTATTATTTCCCTTTTAATACTATTTTGAGCACTGTGTGATGATGTCCATGTTATGTAACTGCTGTGTACGTGAATAACTGATCCTGGCACGTACATGGTTCGCATTCGGTTTGCCTTCTAAAACCGGGTGTGACATAAGTGGTATCAAAGCCATGCTGACTGTAGGACCGCTAACCTAGAGTAGAATGGTCGTTCTAAGGATTATAGACCTCTGTCCCTGCCTTGACTTTGGTACCCCTTCAAAAGTTGGTCATACTGACCAAACCTATGTTCTACTATATATTATACCTTGCTGAAAATTTTGTTTTATTCTAATCCTTCATTTATTTATGGTTCATTATTTGCTGGTCATATTAATTCTGTTCTCACTCTTTTGCTTGCGGTGTCTTTTGTAGATGGCTCGACTTAGACACACTGCACGAAAGTCCGTCATCCCCTTCTTACCCTCCCGCCTTGCTGAGCGTCCGCTTCGCCGTCCCGTGGCCGGACAGTCCAGCCACTTGGAGAGACTGCACCACCGCCTGCATGAGGAGCAGGAACGTCGACGACAGGAGCAGCAGGGCTCTTCTTTCTCGCTCCAGCAGGAGATAGAGTCCATGAGGAGCTGCTCTCCTGTGCTTCCCCTGGAGGCGCCCCCTGCACCACCACTGGGCGCCCCAGCCCTTGGAGTAGCTGCTGGAGGAGACCCAGACGATGGAGGTGGCGACGACAGCCCGAGCCACGACACCGACTTCCCTGCTGACCATGAGCTGGAAGGATGGGTTGCTCGACCCATCACTCGCGACGCTGCTCGCGGGTGTCACTTCCATGATGCGCTCGACACCCTGCTACGTCGGGCACTTGATCGGCGTACTTGGTCCATCGAGTATCGTTGTGTGGTCTACCAGCATAGTCGCGGGGTCTACCCGGACCGCTGGGAGGCGACCTGTTTGGTGCGCCGTCCGGAGAACAGTCTCCAGGGCGCGGAGGCCTGCTCAGAGCACTATTCTATCTCTGAGCGGGACTCAGCTGAGGCAGCCATGCAGGATGCTGCACGGCGTGCGCTTTCGCACTACTGCTCGGTTCTCGGTGGGGTAGCTGACGGTTTTGACCTGAAGTATTACCCCCGCCGTCCATCTGGCAGCACAGGAGGCGTGATTGTTTCACCTGCTGGTGAGGACAATCCTAGGTTGAGCAGCACAGTCAACCTAGCCGCCGTGCTAAACACGGAGCTGGACCATGCACTAGACGAGCTGAGTAGGGCTCGTGCTGAGATCGCCCTGCTGCGGGCAGAGCGCGCGGAACGTCGTCACCTGGATGATGGTTCCCCCGCCCCCGTTAGGACTCAGCACCCGTACCGCTCACCTCGGCGTGGACGCCAGTCTTATGGCAATCCCGACTGCAAGACCAAGATAAATCTAGAACCATAGATCGTTAGAGTTGGATCCTGTAATTAATACAAAATATATACGTAGAAGCTACAGTCTTAGCGTTAGTCTCGCTTTTAGTTAGTCTTAGTTAGACAGGATAGTTTGCTATATCCTGTGCATTTATGTTTGTCATGATGAACTATGTTTGGTTTGGATCTTTGTAATGACTGTCACCAGAGTGTGGGTACCCCCCTGCATTATGGTTTACCTGTTATATGTTAATAGAGTTAGTTATATAGTTGGGAAACCTTTTATTCCACTTTCCTCTATATCTGAGAAGCTGGGTGGTCTGTGTTGGAGATCAGTGAAGATGCTCATCTGTTCAGTGCTGTTGGAGAATTCTATACTCTTTTCTTATGCTGCAAGATTTGCCAGATCAGTTCTGATGTGTGGTTGCATTCTGCAGATGTCAGAGAATAGGCGCAGAGGAGGAAGGCGTGCTCAGCAGGAGCGAGCCGCTCCGCAGGATGAGGTGCCCCAGCAGCGCACCTGCCGCCCCCGCCCCCGATGTCGATCGAGCAGATGTTTCTGATGCAGACTCAAGCAGTTCAAGCCATCGGTCAGACTCTAGCCGCCATTCAACAGCAGCAGCAGCAACAGCAGCAGGCTCCACCTCAGCCTCAGATGCCTCAGATGCCCAGAGACAAGCGTGCTGAATTCATGAGAGGTCATCCACCAACGTTTGCTCACTCTTCTGACCCCATGGATGCTGAAGATTGGCTGCGCACTGTGGAGCGGGAGTTGCATACCACTCAGTGCGATGACAGGGAGAAAGTTCTATATGGTCCCCGTCTGTTGAGAGGAGCAGCCCAATCATGGTGGGAGTCTTATCTCGCCACCCATGCCAACCCCGACGCCATCACTTGGGAAGAGTTCAGAGGTAGCTTTCGTCAGTACCATGTGCCTGCAGGTCTGATGACAGTGAAGAAGGAGGAGTTTCTGGCCCTCAAGCAAGGGTCATCATCTGTTAGTGAGTACCGAGACAGGTTTCTGCAGTTGTCTCGTTATGCTCCTGAAGATGTCAACATCGACGCCAAGCGACAGTACCGTTTCTTGAGAGGCTTGGTTGACCCTCTTCAGTATCAGCTGATGAATCACACCTTCCCGACATTACAGCACCTGATTGACAGAGCAATTATGACAGAAAGAAAGCGTAAGGAGATGGAGGATCGTAAGCGCAAGATCAGTGGACCCCAGCCTGGAAGCAGCAGTCGTTCTCGTTTCTCAGGCAATCAACCTCAGCAGTTCAGGCAGAACCAGCGTCCACCTCAGCAGCATCAGCAGTTCCAAAGGCAGTATCCTCAGCACCAGTATCAGAACCGTCAGAACAATCAGTCAGGAGGTCAGTTTCACAGGCAGAATCAGCAGGCACCCCGTCTTCCTGCCCCAGCAAACCAGCAGAACAGTCAGGCAGCACCAGCTCAAGTTGGAAACAGGGCATGTTTCCACTGTGGGGAGCAAGGCCACTGGGTGATGCAATGCCCGAAGAAGGCAGCCCAGCAGCAGTCAGGCCCCAATGCCCCAGCAAAGCAGAATGTGTCTCAGCCTGGAGCAGGCAACCGCTCTCAGCCGCGTTACAATCATGGAAGACTGAACCACTTGGAGGCTGAAGCAGTTCAGGAGACCCCCGGCATGATAGTAGGTATGTTCCCAGTCGACTCCCATATTGCAGAAGTGTTATTTGATACTGGAGCAACACATTCTTTCATTACTGCATCATGGGTAGAAGCACATAATCTTCCAATTACTACCATGTCAACCCCCATTCAAATTGACTCAGCCGGTGGTAGAATTCGAGCTGATAGCATCTGTTTAAATGTAAGCGTGGAAATAAGGGGGATAGCGTTTCCCGCCAACCTTATAGTAATGGGTACTCAGGGAATAGATGTCATCCTAGGGATGAATTGGCTAGATAAGTATCAGGCAGTTATCAGTTGTGATAAGAGGACAATCAAGTTGGTGTCCCCACTAGGAGAGGAAGTGGTGACCGAGTTAGTCCCGCCTGAGCCAAAGAAAGGAAGTTGTTATCAGATAGTTGTCGATAGCAGTGAAGCAGACCCAATTGAGAGTATCAAGATTGTGTCTGAATTTCCAGATGTGTTTCCAAAGGATTTACCGGGTATGCCACCAGAGCGGAAAGTTGAGTTTGCCATAGAGCTTCTTCCTGGAACCGCCCCTATCTTTAAGAGAGCTTACAGAATATCTGGACCAGAGTTGGTTGAGCCTAAGAAGCAGATTGATGAGCTGTTAGAGAAAGGTTACATCCGGCCAAGCACCTCGCCTTGGGTCGCCCCTGTCTTGTTCGTGGAAAAGAAAGATGGCACCAAAAGGATGTGTATCGATTATCGAGCTTTGAATGAAGTCACGATCAAGAATAAGTACCCTTTGCCCAGAATAGAAGATCTGTTCGGCCAGTTGAGAGGAGCCAGTGTGTTCTCCAAGATTGATCTGATATCAGGTTATCATCAGCTCAGGATCCGACCTTCGGACATTCCGAAGACGGCATTCACTACCAAGTATGGGTTATATGAGTTCACAGTGATGTCTTTTGGTTTGACCAATGCACCAGCGTTCTTCATGAATCTGATGAACAGTGTATTCATGGATTATCTTGATAAGTTTGTGGTGGTATTCATTGATGACATTCTGGTTTATTCTCAAAGCGAAGAAAAACATGCAGATCATTTGAGGATGGTATTGCAGAGATTGCGAGAGCACCAGTTGTATGCAAAGTTGAGCAAATGTGAATTCTGGATCAATGAAGTCCTGTTCTTGGGTCACATAATCAACAAAGAAGGATTGGCTATGGATCCGAAGAAAGTGGCAGACATTCTGAACTGGAAAGCGCCAACAGATGCTCGAGGAATCAAGAGTTTCTTTTGAATGGCCGAATATTATCGGCGATTCATTGAAGGGTTTTCGAAGATTGCGAAACCATTGACAGCGTTGCTAGGCAACAAGGTTGAGTTCAAGTGGACCCAGAAATGTCAAGAGGCCTTTGAAGCGCTGAAAGAGAAGTTGACAACAGCGCCTGTCCTAGTCTTGCCTGATGTGCACAAGCCCTTCTCTGTGTACTGTGATGCTTGTTACATGGGTTTGGGATGCGTGTTGATGCAAGAGGGAAGAGTTGTGGCTTACTCGTCCCGGCAGTTGAAGGTTCATGAGAAGAATTACCCAATCCATGACCTAGAGTTGGCAGCAGTGGTTCACGCACTGAAGACATGGAGGCACTATCTGTATGGACAGAAATGCGATGTTTACACAGACCACAAGAGTCTGAAGTACATATTCACTCAGTCAGAATTGAATATGAGGCAGCGAAGATGGTTAGAGTTGATCAAAGACTATGAGTTGGAGATCCATTACCATCCAGGCAAAGCAAACGTAGTGGCAGATGCTTTGAGCAGAAAGAGTCAAGTCAATCTGATGGTCGCTCGTCCGATGCCTTATGAGTTGGCCAAGGAGTTTGACAGGTTGAGTCTCGGGTTTCTGAACAATTCGCGAGGAGTCACAATTGAGTTGGAACCTACCTTGGAGCGAGAAATCAAAGAAGCGCAGAAGAATGATGAGAAGATCAGTGAGATCCGGCGACTGATTCTAGATGGCAGAGGCAAAGATTTTCGTAAAGATGCAGAAGGTGTGATATGGTTTAAAGACCGCCTGTGCGTTCCCAATGTCCAGTCCATTCGGGAGTTGATTCTCAAGGAAACTCATGAGACAGCCTATTCGATTCACCCTGGGAGCGTGAAGATGATCTGATGGCCAAGTACCTAGAGCTCTTTGCTAGCCAGCCCTGAATCTCGAGGGCGAGATTCTTTTAAGGGGGATAGGTTTGTAACGCCCCGAATTTTGGAGTTGAATTTTTTCTTTTCTTCACTCGCTAAATTCGGGCGTTACCCTTTCTTTTTTTTCCTTTTCCCTCGCTAGACCTTGATCTTTTCCAAAATTATAGCGGGGTTCGGCTTGGAATTCCCGCATAAAGCAAAACCTTAAAATACTTTATGTTGTTTGATGCATCATGCCGAACCATGCATTCTTTCGATTGCTTAAAAATGTAAGTGCATTCATCCAGGAAAAACGGATTTCGAAAAGGAGAAAACCTTTTTTTTCTTTTTCTTTTTTTTTCATTCCTTCTCTCTCTCCTCCCTTTTTCTCTCTCCTGCACCGTGGGTTGCCCCGGCCGACACAGCCGCCCCTGGCCGGCCCAGCCCCCCCCCCCCCCCGCGCCCCCTTTGGACCCAGCTGGCCCAGCCGCCCCTCCCTTTTCCCCCCAAATCCCTCTCTCTCCCTCCCATTCTCCCTCTCCCCCACCCCAGCCGCCGCCCCTGCCCTAGCCGCCGCCCCGTCCCCGTCCCCGGTGAGGTCCCCCTCCCCCTCTCCTCCCTCTCCCATCTCCCCTCCCCCGCCCGGCTCGGCCACCGCCGCTCGGCCGCACCCTCGCCCCCGGTCCGGCCGCCCGCCCGCCCCGGCTCGGCCGCCGGCCCGGCCGCCGCCTCGGCCGGCCCAGCCCCCCTCCCCCCCGCCGGTTCGACCGCCCCTGCGCGCCCAGCTCGGCCGCCCCCTGCCCTAGCTTGACCCCCCCCCCCCCCCGCCAGCTCGGCCGCCGCCGCCGGCTTGGCCGCCCCCGCCCCTACCCCTGGCTGGTTCAACCGCCCCTTTTTTTATTTATTTTATTTTCTTTTCTTTTATTATTGTTATTTATTTTATTCTGGGCAAGCTAATCATCGTTCATGTTAATGAAATAGGAAACATAATTTAGAATTCCGTTACGTTAGTCAATTCATATAGTCAGTTGTTCATTTCGCTTAAGGTTGATCAACTAAAAAGGGGCTAGGTTTCCGTTAGTGCATATAACTAATTCTTTTGTTAGAACCAATTGGAACTAGAGAGCATAATTTAACTAATCATTAGTGCATAAGCTTTAACCCCTGCGAGACCTTTCCTTCTTTCTTTCTAACCTTAACGAATGCGATATCGAATGTCATACTTTATGCATATTTACTTTATTTGTTCTCTTGTATGGTGTACTGTTTGTTTCCTAATTTGAATGGATGAATGTATGTGTGCTTGCAATCGCATAGAGAACGATCCGGTTGAAGAGCCCGAGGAACTCGCAGGAGAAGCCCCTGAGCAGCAGTCGGTTGGTGAGGCAAGTGTCCTTTGACCTATCTCTGTCCTATTCATTCTTTAATTCACCTCCCGCATTACACATTTATACTTAAGGATTGACTAGCTTTGTTATCCATGTCCTTGTTTACCTATTTGGGTCGGATTATTATTATTTAGCTCTATGCTATTGCTCAAATTCTAATCAATGAACATGATGAGATTATATATGATACGCTGTTTTCCCTTCTCTTATTATGATATTGTACTTGTGGTCTTCAAGGGGGCTCGAGCGGTTTCTCGAGTGCCTCTCCGTAAGGACCTGTTCTATGGATGACCGCCCGGGAAAACAGTGCAACCATGAGGGTGGAGTGGGACGCCCTTAGCTGAGTAATTAGAGGAACCGGGGTGTAGTTCGCTTCACCGTCGTGCCGTCAATGGGGCTCGGTGTATGCGGCTCGCTCTGCCAAGGTTGATTTGTCCCTTGGGGAGGAGTGCGGTACATTTAGGAAACCTAACGGGCGGCTACAGCCTCACGGAATCTTTGTAAAGGCTACGTAGTGATGCCCTACTGGACCACCTAGGTAGTGGTCAATGGGGAGTAGCTCTCTCCGGGCAGAAAGGGGATCACGGCTTGTGGGTAAAGTGCACAACCTCTGCAGAGTGTTTGAAAACTGATATATCAGCCGTGCTCGCGGTTATGAGCGGCCAAGGGAGCTCCAATGATTAGTGGTACTTGATCAGAGACATTTTGGTTTACAGGTGGCAATGAGACTGATGGTTTTGGTTATGTCTATGGTGCTGGTAAGTGGTATTCTTTCCATTTGGAAAGGGTACATCGGGCTAATAACTTGGGTTAATGTTAAAACCTGGCTTTCTACTAGTAAATAATAACCTGACCAATTAAAAGCAACTGCTTGACTTACCCCCCCCCCCACATAAAGCTAGTCCACTACAGCCAAACAGGATGCTTGCTGAGTATGTTGATGTGTACTCACTCTTGCTCTACACACCAAACCCCCCCCCAGGTTGTCAGCATTGCAACCACTACTCAGGAGAAGATGAAGCTGTGGAAGGAGACTTCCAGGAGCTCCAAGACTATGACGAGTTCTAGGTGTGGGTTAGCGGCAACCCCCAGTCGGCTGCTTGTGAAGGCTGCGTTTATCTACGTTTCGTGTTCGCACTTTGATTTACTGTAAGGACTATATGGATGTCTCAGACGTATGGTGTAATCGACTATTATTTCCCTTTTAATACTATTTTGAGCATTGTGTGATGATGTCCATGTTATGTAACTGCTGTGTACGTGAATAACTGATCCTGGCACGTACATGGTTCGCATTCGGTTTGCCTTCTAAAACCGGGTGTGACAGTTGCAAAGGTGGGGCCTTGATTTGCTAGGCCCATTACCACCAGCACAGGGGAACTTAAGATATGTGGTAGTAGTAGTGGAATATTTTTCCAAATGGATTGAGGCAAAGCCCTTAGCCACAATAACTTCATTTACTATTCCAAAGTTTTTCTGGCAGAACATTGTTTGTCGCTTCGGAGTGTCGAAGGCCATTACTGTGGACAATGGGACACAGTTTGATTCTGAAGCTTTCAGAGAATTTTGTGATCGAATTGGCACGAAGATCCATTTTGCATCAGTTCGACACCCAGAGTCAAATGGACTTGTCGAAAGAGCTAATGGGATCATAATGACAGGAATAATGAAGTCAATCTTCAACCAGCCTAGGGGAAAATGGCCTGACGAGCTAATCAAAGTGGTATGGAGCCATAATACAACCATGACAAGGTCAACAGGTTTTACGCCCTTTAAACTATTGTTCGGTGACGAAGCAATAACCCCAGAAGAGGCCAAAGCAGGATCAATAAGGATAGTAGCTTCGGCAGAAGGCAAAGACGAAGCTGATTGCTCTGTAGAAAAAGATGCTATTGAAGGGATCAGACTTCAAGCTGTGGAAAACATCAATAAATATCAAGCTGAAACAATAAAATGGTGTGACAAAAAAGTCAAGCTGAAGAACACTGAACCAGGACACTTGGTGCTTCGAAGAGTAGCCAACCCTGAGACAGCAGGCAAATTACAGCTGAAGTAGGAAGGCCCCTTTTTGGTAGTATCTTCGTCAAGACCCGGTTCCTACAGATTGAAGGATATGGACGGCAACGACATTCCTAGATCATGGAATGCGGATGAGCTTCGACGATATTATGTTTAGCCTGATGTAATTTTTTATATTCTTTTTTCGTGGCACCCTTTTCCTTTCCAAAGGGGAGAAAGGTTTTTAATGGGGCCACAACATGTAATTTTCCTTATTTCAATTTTATGAGAGTGATATCCCCCAAAAAATGTAAATGCAAAGGCAAAAGGAAAAAGAAAAGGAAACAGGGAGAAGCTCAAAAGTCGTTCCTAAGGGAATGCAGAGCTTACAGCGAAAAATAAACGCTGATTCCGCTGAAAGTAAAAGGCGAAGAAGCTCCTAAGGGAGGCTTACAGCGAAAAATAAACGCTGATTCCGCTGAAAGTAAAAGGCGAAGAAGCTCCTAAGGGAGGCTTACAGCGAAAAGTCAACGCTGAAGGACTATGATTATGTATTTTGATATTCATTTGCACAATGCATCTCATCATGTCATTTGCATTCATAAACATGCATTTAGACATATATAGGATCATCATTGTACCGCATAAAAGCACAGATACTTCGGCGATGAGGAAAAACTCGAAGGAAAATTTTCATGCTTCGTTGTGTACGAAAAAAGGGATGGTGTTTTTCGCCTTCGGCTCAAAAGAGAAGTTTCGTCCACAGCAAAGCAGATTGTACGCAGACAGCAGAAACAAAATATATTACAAGGTATGTACAAATTTACATAAGTTTTTCCATAACTATATTACAAAAGTTTCTCCAGAATTTTTGCAGGACAGAATATTATAAACAATTATCAAGCTTCAGGCTAGGCTTCGTCAAACTTCAACTTTGTCAAACTTCAGCTTCGTCATCCTGCGTACATCAAACAGCAAAATAAGAAAGGTGCAAATTTCAAGGAGAAGGTAAAAGTAACAAAAGTAGGTTTCTAACCGACTTAAGGTGACTTCGAGCTTCGTCACCCGCCATTTTTCGCCCGCCACTTACCCAGATCTGGGTCATGAATCTATTCCCGATGCTTCGGGCTAGGCTTGGGATATTTATCAGATCTGATGCTGACAAGCTGAAGTTTGGTCTGTTCACAATATTTCCATGCGTGCAGTCAGCCTTCAGAAAAGCGGTGGCTGTGCCCCGAGAAGCTACCAGGGCGCAGAAGTCGGCGTGCCCACCAATAACTTTGTCAAGGGCATCAACCTCGCCTTCAATATATTCTAACGTGCTGGGCAGATTATCAGCTGAAGGTGTAAATTTTGCAAAGCTAGCTCCAACAGAATGGAACACATCCTTCAGCCATTGCACGCATCGGCTGCCGAAGCTAAGGCATTTCTCTTGAAGTTCTTTAAAGGATTTCTGCAAAATTGAATTTTTATCCACCTCAGTTTTCAGCCTTGCTTCGAGATATTTCTTTTCTTGCTCAAATTTTTCTGACTGTTGGAGCACTTCATTCTTTAAGCTGTTATTCTCAGTTTGGATTTCAGCCAAAGAACCCTCCATAGACTGAATAACAAAATCTTTCTTTTCTAATGCACCTTCGTGCTCTTTGACCATCATTTCAAGATCTTGGATGGTGAAATCCTTCTTTTTCAAATCAGCTTCGTAGTTTTCAACTTTTTTAGCCAAATTTTGGATGACGGTTTTGTTCTTCTCTTCTTCGAGATCTTGTTGCATTTTTAGAACCTTACTTAACAGTATGCTCTGTCGAAAAGATCTTCGTTAGAAAACGACTTAAGAGATAATAATAACAATAAAATAACAAAAAAAAAATTTACCTTGAAGTTAGCATAAAGCAAACTTTCGGCGATATGGTGCCGTTGGTAACGGCAGAGGTCCACTTCCAGCTTCGGCAAGCCTATGTTTTTGCAGAGAGTTCTAACAATTTTTGCTTCGCTGCGGTTTCGAAGGCACCTCAGCTTTCCTTCGTTAATCCCGCCAAATAGTGTAGCCCCTGGCTTATATCCGCAGGCTATGGCACATCTTTTAAGCTCTACTTTTTCAGCGTCTGTCAGCTCTTGCCCAAGTAGATCTTGAAATTCAAAATCTTCACCCTCCAAAATGTTTTCAGCTTGTTTTTTTCCCTTTTCAGTGCCTGTGCTCGCCGCGGCCACAGCAGATTCTTCCTCAGTCATTTTTAAGAGTATGTTATCAATAACTTCAAGTGTTTCGTCCAGGTTCAGATCTTCTGCGGCTTCAGTTTCAACTCCGGCAGCTTCAGCTGTGCCAGTTTTAGCTTCGGAGGTTTCCGCTCTGCTGGTGGTTTCGGCTGTGGCGCCCTTAGCTTCGGCAGTCTGGTCAATAGAAATTCTTGATGCCGGTGTCGGCAATGGTGTCCTATGAATTACATCTGCTATTTGAATAATCCTTCGTTTTTTCGGCAGTGCAGGACCTTCTTCTGCCGAAGCTGCCTTGTCCTTCTGAAAAAACTTCGTCAGTTCCAACGACAGCGGACTTAGCTTCACAGGCAAGGGTTCAGTCATTACCTTCATAATCTCTTCTACTTCAACAGCAGAAGGCGTTGCAGGAGTATCTTCTTCTTGAACCAACGATCTTGGTTCTGGAGATGCAGTTTTCCTCTTTCCTCCAGTGGCCACCTTCGGCTCAGGATTCAATTCTTCAGGGCTAAGTTTTTCAGAATCTCCCCTTTTCTTTTTAGTTACCTTGGCGACCTCTTCGTCAGCAGCGCTAGAAATTCTTTTTCGCTTTGGGCCTCCAGTATCTCCGCCCAAGCGATCATAATCAGCATATTCAAAACCTATGGCATCGAGCACCCTGTTCAGCCTTCGCTTCGGCCGAGTGCCGAAGGCTGCTATCATTAGCTGGTCCTCTTTTTTGGAGTAATTTCCAAGGATTTCATTACTCATTACTTCAATTGTATCAAGCCATTCTTGACAGGGCGTTTTAAAGTATTTCTTAAACTTATAATGATAGGGTAGTCGGACAAGCTCCCCTTCTTTCTTTTCTCCTTTAAGCTTCGGCATAGTCCACTCCTTCATGGTCGGAAATACTCTGAAGGCCAGAAATTCCTGCACTAGATCTCTAGTGCCAATGTGTTCTGCAATAATTTTGAATTCAGCTAGCGCTGCCCAAGTTGGACCTTCGGTTGTCATTCTACAACGAGGTCTTGTTTCTCCGAAGATCAGTTCAAGAGGGCTCTGTACTAGCTTCTCCTTATCTTCGTCAACTTTAACATAAAACCATTCTGACTTCCAGCCTGCCGGCCATTTGCTTCGGTAGCTAATCACAGGAAATTTTGTGGTCTTCCGATAGGCAAAATTGTAACAACCAAAATTTTCGTTCAACCCATCCTTTCTGGCCTTGGTCTGGTAATGCAACTCATGTACCTGACAGAAGCTGTCGGCAAACGGCTCCACCGCCTGGCTTCGGAGAGCCCAGATATAAACGCTAAGCCTGACGATGGCGTTGGGGGTCAACTGGTGAAAATAGATCCCAAACCTTTGCAGCACATCAGAAATCATTCTATTCAAAGGAAATCTCAACCCAGCCTTTAAAAAACTCTTGAAAATAACAATTTCATCCTTTTCCGGCTTCGGGGTAGTCTCCTCTCCCCCGAAGCGAAGTAGCTTCTTCTCATCTTCTCTGAAGTAGCCCGCCTTTACCATCTTGGAGAAATCCGCCTTGGAGATAGTTGATTTCCCGAAGTCCAAATGACCAGGCTTGCTCGGTACTGCGATATGGTAATCATCATCAGAACCAGCTTCCTCAATATCTCCTCGTTCTGCTTCGGCAGCAGCTTGTTCTGTTTCCGCAGCAGTTTCAGCAGTAGGGATTCTTTCCGAAGTCACCAATCCGGATCGCTGCATTGCTTCGGAGATAGGAACAGTCTCTGCACCTTCGACTTCGCCTCCCTCACGCTCAACCCTAGCAGTAGAGCGTAATCTGGCCATCCAATTCCAAATTTCTTGAAAAGTTTCTCGCGAACTAAATAACCTCTTCTTCTGACGAAGCTTTTCTTCTGACGAAGCAGGCACCTAATTGGAGCTTCGTCTGAATCCAGGAGTTGAGCTTCGGCTATGGTTAAAAATTTTGGCAGCAAAACAGTGTAATAGCAATGAATGCTGTGGTAACTTTACACCTACCAGTCTATTTATATAGTGTTGCAGGAAGGAAGGTGAATCGTCGGGAATTTTTACACCAGGCAAACGGTTGCTCGCACCCGCTGAACGGTGGACCGCAAAAACCACAATAGTGAACTCGCATGGTGGAACCGCTACACGCTCTAAAGCTGTATCGTTTCTCGACAACGAGCTCAGGGAAGGTTTTTTCGGACCTTCGGCTTCCTGAAGCCTGAGAGACTTTTTTCACGGATCAAGCTCGTTACGAAAAACGATCTAGCACTGTGAAGGGGCTACTGTTGGGACCATGCTTCGTCGCCGAAGGTCCTGCAGGAAGAAACAGTTTCGGTTGAAGTTGTCTGTACGTAATGCCGAAGGGTGTTGTCCATGAAGCTTCGGAATTACAAACCGACTTAAAGATAGAATGACCTTTTAGTCCATAAGAGTTTGAGTCGATGTTGTGAACTTTTATGAGGGGTATGATTGTAATTGTTCACAGGCTGTGTCTTGTGTCTATAAATAGTGAACAATATTCCTTTACTGTTCACGCATTCCTGCAATTGCAAAAGCATCATTCGGGAATTATTGCTTGTCAAGGCGAAGGTATAATCATACCTTAAACATTGTATTAAAAATAAATATGTAAATGGTGTCATTTATCTCCAACATATCTATCTCTAATGTTCTATATTTTACATCGTTTTATGTTATTTTTGTCACCTTCGTAATATTATGTTTATATCCTTCGTCCGAAGTTCATTAAACCCCTGAGGAGATAATGCTTCAGCGGACGAAGGATATTTAATATTTAACATCTTCGTGTTGCCTTGTTCTTGATTCATAGCATTTGAGAACAAGTCCCCAACATGTCCCATGAACACCAACTTCTTGGATGATTTAAGGTACAAGGAAGCAGTTCCATCGACGCATACTACACAACCATTCTTTCCTTTAGTCTTTTGCCCTGATTGTGTGGCGCCACTGGGAGAATCATGGATGGTAACAAATATAATTGCTCTTAAGTTGAAATACTCATGGCAATACTCATCCCATATTCGAACTCTTTCATTCCAGAGCTTTGTCATATCTTCCATAAGAGGTTCTAGGAACACATCAATATCAACACCAGCTGATTTCGGAATCTGCATATGAATCACTGAGTTCTCGACATGGTTTTGAACTACAAATTATGGCAATCATGATCTTAACATGTGTTTTCGTCTATGTCTATATAGTGACCACTACATTTGTATCATGATATTTCCAAAGCATGGTAAAGTCATGGTCTTCGACTCACTGAGAATGGAAAAGGCTACGTATAATGACTTCTTGAAGATTTTAGAGAAGTATGATTATTATTGCACACTTGTACTTATTACAACTTAATAAATGTATTCTTAATCTCATAATGCTATTGTTATATGCAGTGCATACCATTTTTATTGGAAAGATCTTGGCGGCGAACATCTAGAGGACAAGCCTAATTTGTCAATATCATTATTTCCATATGGTGACAAAAACCTCCGGGTACTATCCTGTGCGGTTATTATGTATGCGAATGGTGTCGTGTCACCTTCCATTACATGGTCAATCGTGAGGATGTAAGTTCGCTATCATTATCTATGTTGCAATTTTTATGTTATATTGTTGCTCATCACATTACTCTTAGCACTGCTTGTTGTTTGCTTTCATTGCAGGTTCCTAAATCCAAGATCAATGTTGAATGGTTAGAAAGAGATATGGTTTCCGTCGGCGTGGCTAAGGTTGTAAAAGACTTGCTTTACTTTATGCACTGTGAAGTTCTTCATCAACAAGGGCTATTCTACAATACAAATGGAAATTTGCAACACTTCCCAGAACTAAGTTTGTACACGATATCACACAGTGTTTATATCTTTAGTTTGGAACTTGAGATGTTGAGTTGTATATGGAACTTGATATGTGTATCATTGTGGTTTGGTGCTAATACTAGTACTGTTATCGTTTTGTGAATGTGTTTTGTGATCTGTATGAATTTGATGTATGAATCTGGATTCTGTATATTTCTGGAATCTGTGTATGAATCTATGTATGGAACTTGATATGTGTATCTGTGTATGAATCTGTGTATGAGTCTGTTATTAATTCTGTATATGAATCTGGAATCTGCATATGAATCTGGAATCTATATATTGAAATACAGTCGGACCTATATTTAAAACCGTCTGTGGTATGTGTCTAACACAAGCGGCTAGGATTAGAATCCGCCTGTGATGTGTGTCTCACACAAGCGGCTAGGATTAGAAACCGCCTATGATGTGTGTCTATCACAGGCGGTTCCTTTAGATAGAACCGCCTGCGATGTGTGTCTATCACAAGCGGTTTTTGATTGACCGCTTGTGATGTTGTTTTACATCACAGGCGGTGCACCACAAGCGGTTCCTGGATCCGCCTGTGTAGAGGCTAACTGGACCGCCTGTATAGAGGTTTACTGTAGTAGTGAACGTGAAGCTTTGATCATACTAGAGCTAGAAGGGTCACACTGAATGATTTTTCTTTTATCAGCTAAAGATTCCTCTTCAAACCGCTCACGCCCTTCAAGCAATATGCCAAGGTAGTTGTATATGTTGCTCTGTATGATAAGTTTCAAATATTCATGCTCATCCATCGAAAATGGCTTCCCGCTCTTGTACAAGAACTTTGTCGGATGTATTCAACAGATTCAAATTCACATACAACATTGCAAACTTGTGAGAGTGCAAGATATTTTGTCACTATATATACATGTGCAAACTGCAAATTATACCTTGGATTATAAGATTACTACAGCCGATCGGTTTAATTATTTGAACATATGAATATGCTACATGTCCATAAGCATATGTACCTGCTTAAGTATGGTGCTTGCCCCTAACCCAACTGTTGGGGACTTGTGCTCAAATGCTATGAATTAAGAACAAGGCAACACGAGAATGTTAAGTATAAATGCCCTTCATTCGCTGAAGCATTAATTCCCCAAGGATTTAATGAGCTTCGAACGAAGGCCAAGAGTAAAATATTACGAAGATTTTACCTTCGTAATATTTTACTCGCAAAACAACAAATAATGAGAAATGGCATATAAAAGTATAAAATATATTCACATGTTTTATTATATGTCCATATGAATATCAGGATATAACTCTTGAATACAATTATACCTTCGTCTTGGCGGAAAGTAACAATTCAAGTGTAATGAGCCAGTAATCACAAGATCGTGTGAACAGTGCCGGCGTACTGTTCACCTATTTATAGACACAGGATGCAACCTGCGTAAAATTACATTAAAACCCTTTACAATTGATTATAGTAATGACGCAAACATCATGGGTTTTTGAGTCAATCCATCTTTAAGTCGGTTCAGCCCTTCGTCTTAAGATTTATCATTGTGCCGAAGCTCTTTAAGTGATAGCTTCGGTGCTTGCTCCTGAGAGTGTCTGTCGAAGGTATTCTCTTTCTTTAGGATCTTCGGCTACGAAGCACACCCCCCAACAGTAGCCCCTTCGCGGTGCTAGATCGTTTTTCGTAACGAGCTTGATCCGTGAAAAAATCTTCTATGCTTCGGGATGCCGAAGATCCGAAAAGCACCTTCCCTGAGCTCGTTGGCGAGAAACGATTAAAATATTACGTGCTCGAGGTGGCTCCATTTTGCAGCTGTTACGCGCGCCCTGGCGATTCACCCTCTCGAACCCTATGGCCCACCATTCAGCGAGTGCGGGTGACTATTTGTTCGGTGCGGGAGTCTTTGACGATTCACCTTCTCACCTGCGACACTATATAAACAGACGGGTAGGTGTGAAGTTACCACAGCATTCATTGCTATTGCACTATTTTGCTGCCAAAATTTTAGTCATAGCCGAAGCTTATTCATCGTGCTCAGATGAAACCCCACTTTTGAATCTGCTTCGTTAGAAAAGGAAGAGCTTCGGGAAAATCAGACAAGTGTAACACCTACTTGTAAATAGCTAGAAAAAAAATAAATACCAATAGAGAAAACAATTTCTCTTTATGTTAGTTTGACCTTTATACATCATCACACGTGAACACTAAATTCAAAAAAACAAATAAGTAATAAAAGGATATACCATTAAAGTTTATGCATCATGCTGAGTTTTTATTTGGATGTGCATTTGTGCTTAATAAAATAAATATACCATTAATAGCATCTCAATGGATCCATAGAATTTAAAGTTTAACTTGAAAATAAAACCATGAAAATAGGGAAGAGAAAGGAATATTATTCAATACAAATAAAATTATCATTAAAATATCTGCACCACAGTTGATATGATCAAAATAAATAATTAGCCAGTATATAAAGTGCCATAAAGTTTGAATTTGAATTGAAGTTTGAATTTGAAAAAGAAATGAAACAGAAAATAAAAAGAAAAAGAGAAGAAACCTTACCTGGGCCGACTGTACCCATTTTGGCCCACCTCACTCTAACCCCCGCGCGGCCCAACTGACTTACCCGCGCGCGCTTGGACTCTATTACATGTGGGGCCCGGCTGCCAGCCGTCGCCCGCTCGACCTGTCCGCGCTGCTGTCTTCGCCTCGGTCGCTGACGTGTGGCCCCAACAAGTCAGTGTCTTCTCCCACGGGCTCCGTCTTCTTCGCGGGGTTGGCGCAACAACCCGGCCGAGCTCAGCGGATCTCGGCCACCAGAATCGGACCGCGCTGACCACGCAGGCGACGCATAAAAGCCTCGGCCGTCGACCCAACCCACTCGTCCCCCTTTTCCCCGGCTCCTCCTTACGCCTCCTCGTGCCAGTGTCGCCCGCCATAGCCATCTGCCGCCTCCACCGTCAACTTCGCTCCCCTGCCTGGGTTTCGTTCCCCGATTGTGTACCGGAGCATCGCCTGAGTGTGGGGAGTGGGGTGTTGTGCTCAATTTGGGGAGAGCTTCGCTGCATCGGTGCCAATTCCTCGCCGGTGGGGGCGCACCACCGTCAATCCGCGCCGCACCGTGGTCAGGGGCGTTCGACCTTCAACTGTTGGTATGAACCTCCATCCCATGTTCGCCGTCGTGTCAATTTTGTTCTGCGAGTATCTGAAGCAGGGATGGTGCACCGTAGGGTAGGAATCGGGTTACTCCGGCGATGTGCCGCCGCGTCCGTCGCGGGCGTCGCCGTTCGCTCGACCGTGAGGTAGGGGAAGATCCTGGTCCGTTGATGCGGAGATGTACGGCTATGATTAGATATGAGAGTGTGAGGTTTTCAACCGTTGGATCTTTCACCGACGGTGTTGACTAGTTTATGCGTACCGATTCGGGAAGTGTAGCGGTGGCCGTCCGATCGGGATCGTGCGCGTCTGGGGCGTGTTCCCCTGTTTTAAATCGGGACCCTAGATCTTGATTCGTGCGGCTATGAGAGCATACCGGTTCGGGGCCGCTAGGATCTAATCTGTAGCGTCCAGTGGTGATCGTGCGGCCGAGATTAGAAGATACCCCTTCGCGGGTCAGTTTTGTTAAAGAGTCCCTGTAGTTTATAGAAATCAACCCGCCATCCACCTTCACTGCGTTCTGTGTCTATAGATTTTTACCCCGAGCCCCCTAGGTTTCCTGGAAAATGAGGCCCAGTCCAGAACCCATTTAATTTGAATAAATGAAATAGAAATTGCTTTTTAATACAAAAATAAGTGCTAGAACTTTAATGATTCATAGAAAATTCATATGAGCTCCAAATTAATCCATTCCAGTTCCTAAAATTTTGTAATTTTATTCTCTAGCACTTAGTGCCTTTGTTTTGTCATGAAAACAGTAAGAAATTTAATTCCTCACTTAATCCCACTTTAAACACATAAAACCTTTGAAAATCCATAACTTAAATTCTATAACTCCAAAAATTATGATTCCTGTTCCTAGAATTTTATTTTAATATGTAGAATATCTTTGTGTATTTTGTTTATATGTTTGGTGTAATGTTAATTTCTCTATATGCACTGTGCTTGTTTGTATTGTGGCGAGTAGAAGAGCCTGTTGCTGAGGATCCTGGTGAGCAGCAGGTTGAAGTAGCTGAGCAGGAGCTCATTGAAGGCAAGTTGTGCCCTTGACCACTTTTTACCCAATAATGTTCTTTAATATCACTTATCCATGCATAGGTTAATTTTGATGGGACCCAATAGGTCACCCTAGATTGTTTATCTCATTACCTTGTTTACCCCTGAATCACTTGGGTAGTTTGCTATTGCTTTACATGGTTTTGGGATAATCATTTATTACCTCTATGTTCCAATTCTTTTTGTTATTCTATTTATGTTCATGTTGAGATCATTAATGTTAATTGGAACATAGAGCTTAACTTGAGTAACACGTGCCACCACAAGGGTTTAATGGGACGCCCTTGGCTGATTAATTAGGAAAGCTAGTGGAAGACTACCTTACCCGAAAGGGGCAAGGGCAGTAGGGGAGTGGTCAGTGTAGGGAGGTCCTTGCTTGATTTTGCTGCGATGGCGGTCAGGCAAGAACCCTGCATTGGAACTTCCTATAAACTGTAGCGGGTTTTCGGAAGCTAGTGGAACTTTGTAAAGGCCTCGTAGTGTTGCCCTGCCGCGCTTCCTAGGTAGAGGTGTATGGGATTCGCGACCCCTTGGCAGGTGGGTAACATGACTTGTGCGTAAAGGGTACAACCTCTGCAGAGTGTAAAACTGGTATACTAGCCGAGCTCACGGTCATGAGCGGCTCAGGACTCTCTGATGTTTAAATTATGGAACTTAAATTCAATTTTGTCATTTCCATTGCATGGGTTTATTATTAATTTTGTTCTATTACTTTACTTATGGTTTGGTATTTACTTACACTTAGTAACTGCTAATAAAATTTTGACCAACCACTTAAAAGCAATGCTCAGCTTTAACCCCTATCATTGATTAGCCTTACACATCACATGAACTCAGACCTTTGTGAGTTTATGTCC
This sequence comes from Zea luxurians, assembly GCA_029449295.1. Classification (NCBI taxonomy): domain Eukaryota; kingdom Viridiplantae; phylum Streptophyta; class Magnoliopsida; order Poales; family Poaceae; genus Zea; species Zea luxurians. The sequence continues at coordinate 144,749 of JAOPSE010000810.1, read as the reverse complement.
ACTGGTTCCCCACAACTTGTTGAGCTATGATCATGTGTGAGCTCACCCTTGCTGTCTCACACCCCCCACAGGAGAAGAGCAGGTGGTTCAGGAGGAGCCACAAGGCGAGGAGTATGATCTGATCTAGGTGGCGTTTCTCAGTTGACATTGGCGCCGACGATCCTTAGTTCGTTTTATCTTTATTATTTTATTTTGTAATAAGTCTTCCGCTATGTAATAAATACTCTGATGTTTTACGACATTTATCTCTATACACTCTGTTATTATATATGTTGTCTTCTTGGCGCATGTATGAGATGCACCTGGCTTTGTTCCTTAAGGCCGGGTGTGACAGAAGTGGTATCAGAGGGATGTTGACTGTAGGACGAAACCTAGATAGAAATGGACAAACCCTCTCCTACTTACCTTACTCTGACTCATTCTATACTCATCTCATCTTGGTCTTATCTTACCTTTTGCTACTCTACTCTGATCAATCTTATCTTTTCTACTCTAAGACAAGATGGATTTCACACCTTGGAATCCTACCATTATGATCTTCTTAAGAGATAGGAGACCTAAGACAAAAATTAAAACTATTTTCTCTATTAAAAAAACGTTGGTTGATTGTTCTGATGATAACTGCTTGATTTGCTTCTTTGATTGATTGAAACATTATAGACGGGCATCTTAGCATGTACCACCATAAGGTAATGTATTAGCTTTAGTGGATAACACACTAATCTGCTTAGCTAATAAATCCCCCGCAGTAACATTTCTCGTAATTACTCGCCTTGTCTACAATTCTTCCTTTCTTACCCTGTGTTTCTAACCCAAATGGGCTACCCCTATAGTGTTAGAAGAGAGCACTATAGACGTGATCCTTGGTATGTCACGGTTAAGAAAGGCAAAGGCAGTATATACGCTGTGCTAAGGGAAGCGTAGAACTCACCAGTTCCAAAGGAGAAAGATTTGAAGTTGAAATTGCAGTAACTACCACCATCAGACTAGCAGCATTCTTAGTAGATGAGAAGTTTGTTGGTGACAACATCCGTGTGGTTAGAGATTTTCCGGATGTTTTTCCAGAGGAGTTACTAGGGATGCCACCTGATAGAGAAGTTGAGTTTGTTATTGATCTCCTACCTGGAACCGCCCCTTATTTCCAAACGGCCATATAGGATGTCTGTAGAGGAGTTGAAGGAACTTAAGAAGCAGTTAACTGAGTTACAAGAGGCTGGGTACATTCGTCCAAGTTCCTCACCTTGGGGAGCACCGGTTTTGTTTGTACAGAAGAAGGATGGATCGCAGCGGATGTGTGTGGATTATAGATCTCTTAATGATGTTACGGTAAAGAACAAGTATCCGTTGCCCCGCATTGAGGATTTGTTTGATCACATGAGAGGAGCAAGAGTATTTTCGAAGATCGATCTCCGATCTGGTTACCATCAGATGAGGATTAGACCATCAGATATTCCCAATACGGCTTTCTCGACTCGATATGGATTATATGAGTTTACTGTTATGTCGTTTGGATTAACCAATGCACCAGCTTATTTTATGAACTTGATGAATAAGGTGTTTATGGAGTATTTGGATAGATTCGTCGTGGTATTCATCGACGATATTCTTATTTATTCTCAGAATGATAGCGATCATGAGGAACATCTGAGGTTGGTGCTACAGAAGCTTCGAGATAACCAGCTATATGCCAAGTTCAGCAAGTGCGAGTTTTGGATTGATAAGGTACCATTCCTTGGACATATTATTTCTAATGGAGGAATAGTAGTGGATCCTGCTAAGGTTAAGGAGATAATGGAATGGAGAGTACCCACTACAGTTACTGAGATTCGGAGTTTCTTGGGATTAGCAGGATATTATCGGAGATTTATTGAAGGATTTTCTAAGATTGCTAAGCCTATGACTTCGCTTTTGGAGAAAGGAAGAGAGTTTAAGTGGGACGAGAAGTGTCAAGACAGCTTTGATCATTTGAAGAAGAGGTTGATGTCGCCACCAGTATTGGTTATGCCAGACCTACAGAAAGGATTTGATATCTATTATGATGCATGTGGCCAAGGCTTAGGATGTGTACTTATGCAAGAAGGACATGTGATTGCCTATGCGTCTCGTCAGTTACGGAAACATGAATTGAACTACCCCACTCATGACTTGGAATTGGCAGCCGTTGTGCATGCGCTTAAGATTTGGAGACATTATATCATGGGGACCAAGTGCCAAGTATATACGGATCATAAGAGTTTAAAGTATATATTCACTCAGAAGGATCTCAACCTTAGGCAACGCCGTTGGTTGGAGCTTATTAAGGATTATGATTTGGAGATTCACTATCACCCGGGCAAGGCAAATTTGGTTGCAGAAGCCTTGAGTCGCAAGGAGCATGTTCATTCAGCTATTGTTGCCCGGCTACCCGATGAGATTGTTGAGGATTTCAGGAGACTTAACCTGGGGATAGTTGCTCATACTGAAGGAGTTACTATTGATGTGGAACCTACTTTGGAGCAAGAGATCCGCAAAGGACAAATTGGTGATGCTAAAATCAAAGAGATCAAGGATCTGATTACTGAAGGTCGAGTTCCGGAATTTACGGAAGATGAGCAGGGCACCGTATGGTTCAAGGACAGGATGTGTGTTCCTGATATTAAAAGCCTTCGAGAGACTATTTTAAAGGAGGCCCATGATTCGGATTATTCTATTCATCCTGGTAGTACCAAGATGTATCAGGATTTGAAGCGGAAATATTGGTGGTATGGATTGAAAAGAGATGTAGCTGCACATGTGGCTATGTGCGATGTATGTCAAAGAGTTAAGGCTGAACACCAGAGGCTAGCTGGACTGTTACATCCACTGAAGATACCCGAGTGGAAGTGGGAAGAGATTGGTATGGATTTCATTACTGGATTGCCTCGCACCCAGAAAGGATATGATGTCATATGGGTGATTGTGGATAGACTGACTAAAGTGGCTCACTTTATTCCTGTAAAGACTACTTATAAAGGTTCTCAGCTAGCAGAGTTATATATGGCTCGGATTGTGTGTTTACATGGAGTACCGAAGAAGATCGTGTCTGATCGAGGTTCGCAGTTTACCTCAAGATTTTGGAGAAGCTTTCATGAGAATATGAGTACGAAGTTGAATTTTAGTACAGCTTATCACCCTCAGACTGATGGACAGACTGAAAGGACTAATCAAGTATTGGAAGATATGTTGAGAGCATGTGCCCTTCAGCACGGAGGAAGTTGGGATAAAAGTCTACCGTATGCTGAGTTCTCATACAACAATAGTTATCAGGCCAGTCTGAAAATGTCACCTTTTGAAGCTTTATATGGGAGGAAGTGCAGGACTCATTTGTATTGGGATCAGACTGGAGAAAGACAGTTCTTTGGGCTTGAACTGATTCAAGAAGCAGAAGAACAAGTCCGTATAATTCGAGAGAATTTGAGGGTGGCTCAAACCAGGCAAAAGAGTTACGCTGATAATAGAAGGAGGCCACTGGAATTTGAAGAAGGAGATTATGTGTACCTCAAGGTGTCACCACTTCGTGGAATGAGGAGATTTAAGGTTAAGGGCAAATTGTCCCCTCGTTATATTGGACCATTCCTGATCTTTAGAAGAGTTGGGGAGATGGCATACCAACTCGAGTTACCTGCTAGTCTATCAGATGTGCATAATGTGTTCCACGTGTCCCAGCTCAAGAAGTGTCTTCGTGTCCCTGAGGAACAGTTACCAATGGAAGAGCTCAGTGTTCAGGGTGATTTGACTTACACAGAGTACCCGATCAAGATTTTGGATACTTTGACTCGAGTTACGAGAAATAAGGTGACAAAGATGTGCAAAGTGCAATGGAGTCACCATGGAGAAGATGAAGCGACATGGGAAAGAGAAGAAGAGCTTCGCATAGATTTTCCCCATCTTTTTCCTAGATCTTCTTAAATCTCGAGGACGAGATTATTTTTAAGGGGGGTAGGATTTGTAACACCTACTTGTAAATAGCTAGAAAAAAATAAATACAAATAGAGAAAACAATTTCTCTTTATGTGAGTTTGACCTTTATACATCATCACATGTGAACACTAAATTCAAAAAAACAAATAAGTAATAAAAGGATATACCATTAAAGTTTATGCATCATGCTGAGTTTTTATTTGGATGTGCATTTGTGCTTAATAAAATAAATATACCATTAATAGCATCTCAATGGATCCATAGAATTTAAAGTTTAACTTGAAAATAAAACCATGAAAATAGGGAAGAGAAAGGAATATTATTCAATACAAATAAAATTATCATTAAAATATCTGCACCACAGTTGATATGATCAAAATAAATAATTAGCCAGTATATAAAGTGCCACAAAGTTTGTATTTGAATTGAAGTTTGAATTTGAAAAAGAAATGAAACAGAAAATAAAAAGAAAAAGAGAAGAAACCTTACCTGGGCCGACTGTACCCATTTTGGCCCACCTCACTCTCACCCCCGCGCGGCCCAACTGACTTACCCGCGCGCGCTTGGACTCTATTACATGTGGGGCCCGGCTGCCAGCCGTCGCCCGCTCGACCTGTCCGCGCTGCTGTCTTCGCCTCGGTCGCTGACGTGTGGCCCCAACAAGTCAGTGTCTTCTCCCACGGGCTCCGTCTTCTTCGCGGGGTTGGCGCAACAACCCGGCCGAGCTCGGCGGATCTCGGCCACCAGAATCGGACCGCGCTGACCACGCAGGCGACGCATAAAAGCCTCGGCCGTCGACCCAACCCACTCGTCCCCCTTTTCCCCAGCTCCTCCTTCCGCCTCCTCGCGCGAGTGTCGCCCGCCATAGCCATCTGCCGCCGCCACCGTCAACTTCGCTCCCCTGCCGGGGTTTCGTTCCCCGATTGTGTACCGGAGCATCGCCTGAGTGTGGGGAGTGGGGTGTTGTGCTCAATTTGGGGAGAGCTTCGCTGCATCGGCGCCAATTCCTCGCCGGTGGGGGCGCACCACCGTCAATCCGCGCCGCGCCGTGGTTAGGGGCGTTCGGCCTTCAACTGTTGGTATGAACCTCCATCCCATGTTCGCCGTCGTGTCAATTTTGTTCTGCGAGTATCAGAAGCAGGGATGGTGCACCGTATGGTAGGAATCGGGTTACTCCGGCGATGTGCCGCCGCGTCCGTCGCGGGCGCCGCCGTTCGCTCGACCGTGAGGTAGGGGAAGATCCTGGTCCGTTGATGCGGAGATGTACGGCTATGATTAGATATGAGAGTGTGAGGTTTTCAACCGTTGGATCTTTCACCGACGGTGTTGATTAGTTTATGCGTACCGATTCGGGAAGTGTAGCGGTGGCCGTCCGATCGGGATCGTGCGCGTCTGGGGCGTGTTCCCCTGTTTTAAATCGGGACCCTAGATCTTGATTCGTGCGGCTATGAGAGCATATCGGTTCGGGGCCGCTAGGATCTAATCTGTAGCGTCCAGTGGTGATCGTGCGGCCGAGATTAGAAGATACCCCTTCGCGGGTCAGTTTTGTTAAAGAGTCCCTGTAGTTTATAGAAATCAACCCGCCATCCACCTTCACTGCGTTCTGTGTCTATAGATTTTTACCCCGAGCCCCCTAGGATTCCTAGAAAATGAGGCCCAGTCCAGAACCCATTTAATTTGAATAAATGAAATAGAAATTGCTTTTTAATACAAAAATAAGTGCTAGAACTTTAATGATTCATAGAAAATTCATATGAGCTCCAAATTAATCCATTCCAGTTCCTAAAATTTTGTAATTTTATTCTCTAGCACTTAGTGCCTCTGTTTTGTCATGAAAACAGTAAGAAATTTAATTCCTCACTTAATCCCACTTTAAACACATAAAACCTTTGAAAATCCATAACTTAAATTCTATAACTCCAAAAATTATGATTCCTGTTCCTAGAATTTTATTTTAATATGTAGAATATCTCTGTGTATTTTGTTTATATGTTTGGTGTAATGTTAATTTCTCTATATGCACTGTGCTTGTTTGTATTGTGGCGAGTAGAAGAGCCCGTTGCTGAGGATCCTGGTGAGCAGCAGGTTGAAGTAGCTGAGCAGGAGCTCATTGAAGGCAAGTTGTGCCCTTGACCACTTTTTACCCAATAATGTTCTTTAATATCACTTATCCATGCATAGGTTAATTTTGATGGGACCCAATAGGTCACCCTAGATTGTTTATCTCATTACCTTGTTTACCCCTGAATCACTTGGGTAGTTTGCTATTGCTTTACATGGTTTTGGGATAATCATTTATTACCTCTATGTTCCAATTCTTTTTGTTATTCTATTTATGTTCATGTTGAGATCATTAATGTTAATTGGAACATAGAGCTTAACTTGAGTAACACGTGCCACCACAAGGGTTTAATGGGACGCCCTTGGCTGATTAATTAGGAAAGCTAGTGGAAGACTACCTTACCCGAAAGGGGCAAGGGCAGTAGGGGAGTGGTCAGTGTAGGGAGGTCCTTGCTTGATTTTGCTGCGATGGCGGTCAGGCAAGAACCCTGCATTGGAACTTCCTATAACTGTAGCGGGTTTTCGGAAGCTAGTGGAACTTTGTAAAGGCCTCGTAGTGTTGCCCTGCCGCGCTTCCTAGGTAGAGGTGTATGGGATTCGCGACCCCTTGGTAGGTGGGTAACATGACTTGTGGGTAAAGGGTACAACCTCTGCAGAGTGTAAAACTGGTATACTAGCCGAGCTCACGGTCATGAGCGGCTCAGGACTCTCTGATGTTTAAATTATGGAACTTAAATTCAATTTTGTCATTTGCATTGCATTGGTTTATTATTAATTTTGTTCTATTACTTTACTTATGGTTTGGTATTTACTTACACTTAGTAACTGTTAATAAAATTTTGACCAACCACTTAAAAGCAATGCTCAGCTTTAACCCCTATCATTGATTAGCCTTACACATCACATGAACTCACACCTTTATGAGTTTATGTCCACTGGTTCCCCACAACTTGTTGAGCTATGATCATGTGTGAGCTCACCCTTGCTGTCTCACACCCCCCACAGGAGAAGAGCAGGTGGTTCAGGAGGAGCCACAAGGCGAGGAGTATGATCTGATCTAGGTGGCGTTTCTCAGTTGACATTGGCGCCGACGATCCTTAGTTCGTTTTATCTTTATTATTTTATTTTGTAATAAGTCTTCTGCTATGTAATAAATACTCTGATGTTTTATGACATTTATCTCTATACACTCTGTTATTATATATGTTGTCTTCTTGGCGCATGTATGAGATGCACCTGGCTTTGATCCTTAAGGCCGGGTGTGACAACAAGTCAACAACGAAAAATTTCAAGAAAGACATAATTAGATGGCCAGAGTTCGCTCCATTGCTAGGGTTGATCACGAGGGAGATGAGACCGAAGCTATTGAGACCATTCCGATTTCCAAAGCTATGAAGCGGTCTGGGCTGGCAACATCGGAGGACGTCCCTGTCGCCGGGGCAGAACAAGTTGATGTTGAGGAGACCGATTCTGAGGATGATTATAGCAGCGCTGTGCCGAGCAAACCCAGCCACCTTGATTTTGGAAAATCCTCTGTTTCCAAAGGTGACCTACCTAAAATGTTGAAATTGGGTTATTTCAATGAAGAGAATAAAAAGCTGGTTCGCTTTGGTGGAGAGGAAACTATTCTGAAGCCGGAAAAAGATGAAATAGTAGTTTTTAAAAGTTTCTTCAAAGTTGGTTTGAGGTTTCCCTTGAATAAGATGATTGCTGATGTGCTGAAGAAGTTTGGGATCTACTTCCATCAGCTAACTCCTAACGCTATCGTTAGGCTTAGCGTTTACATTTGGGCTCTCCGAAGCCAAGGGGTGGAACCGTTTGCTGAAGGTTTCTGCCGAGTACATGAACTGCATTACCAAACCAAGGCTAGGAAAGATGGATTGCATGAAAACTTCGATTGCTATAATTTTGCCTACCGGAAGACTACAAAATTTCCTGTGATCAGCTACCGAAGCAAGTGGCCGGTAGGCTGGAAATCAGAATGGTTCTATGTCAAAGTTGACGATGATAAGGAGAAGTTGGTCCGGAGCCCACTAGAGCTGATCTTCGGAGAGACCCAACCCCCGTGCAACATGTTTCCAGGGAGTCCAAGTCAGATTGCTCTAGCTGAATTTAGGATTATCGCAGAGCACATTGGTACTAGAGACTTAGTGCAGGAATTTTTGGCTTTCAAAATATTTCCAACTATGAAAGAGTGGGCCATGCCGAAGCTCGAAGAAAAAAAGAAGGAAGGAGAACTTATCCGGCTGCCCTATCATTACAAATTCAAGAGACATTTCAAAGTACCCTGCCAAGAATGGTTGGATACAATCGAAGTGATGTGTAACGAAATTCTTGGAAATTATTCTAAAAAGGAAGATCAATTGATGACAGCAGCCTTCGGCACCCGTCCGAAACGAAGGCTAAATCGAGTGATGGATGCTATAGGCTTTGAATATCCTGACTACGATCTACTGGACAAGGGTGCCGAAGGACAAAAAAGAAAAAGAGTGGCTAGTGCTCTGAATAAGGACGACGAAGATCAACCAAAGAAGAAAAAACAAGAGTCTGAGGCAAAAACAGTTGCTTCGAAGAAAAGAAAAACCTCGACTTCGAAGCAAAAACCAACTGATGAAGAAGAAAAGACCTCTGCGACATCCTCTGCTTCTGAAATAGAGGAAATCCTGAAGGTAATGACTGAAACTTTGCCTGTCAAACTAAGTCCACTGGGGTTACATCTGACGAAGCTTTTTCAGAAGGAAAAGGAGCCCATAAAAATGGGAGCACCTAAGCCGAAGAGACAAAGAATCGTTACTATGACAAAAGTTATTGAAGCAACTCCACCAAGAGCTTCAGCTCCGAAGGTGCCAGCCATTGAAAGCATGACAGCTACCGAAGCTGTACCTTCGGAGGCTCTCGCAGAAGAAGTCAGAGCCGAAGATGCCAAATCCGAAGATATTAATTTAGAGAGCGTAGCTGCTGATATAGACAAGATGTTACTAAACATGGCCGCGGAAGAAGCTGCCGCAGCTACCGAAAAGACTACGGCCGCAAAACCCGAGAAGGAAGAGATGATTGGAGATACTTCGGAAGATGAGACCTTTGACTTTCAAAACTTAATTGGCCAAGAGCTGACAAAAGCTGAGAAAGAAGAATTAAAAGAATATGCTATATCCTGCGGGTATCGGCTGGGAGCACTTCTCTTCGGTGGCATTGATGACGAAAAGTTAGGCTGCATACGAGATCAGACTGGCGCGAAGGTCATCGGTACTCTATCAAAGAGTATCGGTTTCCCGAAGCTCGAAGCAGATATCAGCCGCTACCGACGACAACACATTGTCGGCAGTTTGTTCTATTCCAATTTTAAGATAAACATCTTGCGTCTAACCGTTACTATTTGTAATAACACAAATATTTTCTAACGAAATACATTTGTCCACAGAGTATGCTCTTGAGCAAGGCCTTAAAAATGCAGCAGGACTTAGAAGACAAAAGGCACGAAGTCATAATTGGGAATTTAGAAAACAAAATAAAAGAGCAATCGGCTGCCATCGAAAAGAAAGACTTCGAGCTTCAATCAGCCGAAGGCTTATTAGCGGATGTTGAAGCCAAAATAATGGAATTAAATTCAAAGCTTCTTTCCCAATCAGAAAATTTTGAACAAGAAAAGCGGAAACTTGATGTAAAGCTTGAAGCCGAAATTGAAAAAATCTCGGAGCTAAAAGAATCCTTGACAAATCTTCAGAATAAATGTCTGGAGTTCAGCAGTCGATGCATCCAACAGTTGAAGCAGGTGTTTCATTTTGTCGGAGCTAGCAGCGAAAAGTTTACTCCTTCGGCTGAAGACCAGCCTGGTGCCTTCGAGCATATTGAAGGTGAAATCGATGATCTTGACGAAGTCATGGCTGGGCATGGCAATTTTTGTGCCCTGGCAGCTTCTCAGGGCACAGCTGTTGCTTTTTGAAGTCTGGTTGTGAACACGGAAACATTGTTAATAGACCCAACTTCAGCCTGTCACCAGAAGACTTAGATAATATTCCCAGCTTGGCCCGAAGTATTGTGAATAGATTCATAAAATTAGTATGGACAAAAGATGGCCGGAGCAAAGCTGGTGACGAAGCTCGAAGCCACCTTAAGCTGGTAACGAAATCACGCCTTATACTTACCTTTTCCCTTGAATTTTGAATTTTGCTTATAATACTTACATACAGGTTGACTAAGCCGAAGCTGAAGCTGCAGAGTAAAAGGATGAAGCTCTATGGGTGCTGTTGAAGCTCGAATAGTCTGTTAAGAATAGCTCAAGAACCTTGTATAAAATATGATGTAATCAAATTTTGACTTTGTAATATAATCTTACTTTTCCGTCAATGTATGAAATGCTTTGGTGTGGACGAAATTAATACTTTTGAGCCAAAGGCGAAAAACACCTTCCCTTCTTTGCATACACAGCGAAGCATAAAATTGCCTCTTTTTTCCTTTTTTCCGAAGCCTTCTCTTTCAAAACCGAAGGAAGTTTGTATGTTATGAAGATGATGATCCTATGTATGTCTAAGTGAATGTTTATGAATGCAAATGTATGATGTAATGTATGAATGCTCGAAGACACATACGAAAGCATAACCACAACTCTTATTCCCTTAGGTATAACAAATCTTTGTCGTTTATTTTTCGGCTTCACCACTTATTTTTGGTTTATCAGCGCTGACTTTTCGCTGTAAGCCTCCCTTAGGAGCTTCTTTGCCTTTTACTTTAGCGGAATCAGCGTTTATTTTTCGCTGTAAGCTCTGCATTCCCTTAGGAACGACTTTTGAGCAGAAAACTTACGCTGCGCTCCTTTAGGAACGACTTTTTGTAGCTTCATCATGCTCTGCATCCCCTTAGGGACGTCTTTCGAGCTTCTCCCTGTTTTTCCTTTTTCTCTTTGCACCTAATGGTGCATGCCCAGTTTTTACATTTACATCTTCGGGGGATATCGCTCTTGCGGAGCTGGTATTAGAAAAAGAAAAATTACATGCTATGGCCCCATTAAAAACCTTTCTCCCCCTTTGGAAAGGAAAAGGGTGCCATAGGAAAGAATAAAAAAGATTACATCAGGTTACACATAATACCGCCGAAGCTCATCCGCATTCCAAGATCTTGGAATGTCGTTGCCGTCCATATCCTTTAACCTGAAGGAACCGGGTCCTGACGAAGATGTTACCAGAAAAGGTCCTTCCCACTTCAGCTGAAGCTTGCCTACTGTGTCGGGGTTGGCCACTCTCCGAAGCACCAGATGTCCCGGCTTAATATTTTTTAACCGAACCTTTCTGTCACGCCATTTTATTGTTTCTGCTTGATATTTATTGATGTTCTCTACAGCCTGAAGCCTGATCCCTTCTATAGCATCTTTTGCCACAGAATAATCAGCTTCGGTTTCTGCCGAAGCCGCTGTTCTTATTGATCCTGTTTTAGCTTCTTCTGGGGTTATTGCTTCATCACCAAACAGCAATTTGAATGGTGTAAAGCCTGTTGATCTTGACACTGTTGTGTTGTGACTCCACACCACTTTGATTAATTCATCTAGCCACTTTCCCCTGGGCTGATTGAAGATTAACTTCATTATTCCTGTCATTATAATGACATTAGCTCTTTCAACAAGTCCATTTGACTCCGGGTGCCGAACCGATGCAAAATGGATCTTCGTGCCAATTCGTTCACAAAACTCTCTGAAAGCTTCGGAATCAAATTGTGTTCCATTGTCCACAGTGATACCTTTTGGCACCCCAAAGCGACACACAATATTTTGCCAGAAAAACTTTTGAACAGTGACCAAAGTTATTGTGGCTAAAGGCTTCGCCTCAATCCACTTAGAAAAATATTCTACTGCCACCACAACATATCTTAAATTCCCTTGTGCTAGTGGAAGTGGGCCTAGCAAATCAAGGCCCCACCTTTGCAATGGCCAAGTGGGCTGTATTAATTGAGTTAGAGACAAAGGTTGTTTTTGGTCTCTTGCACATTTTTGACAACCTTCGCACTTTTGTTCTAATTCTGCTGCATCCGAAGCTGCCTTCGGTCAATAAAATCCTTGACGAAAAACTTTACCCAACAAAGGCCTAGATCCAATGTGAGATCCACACAGACCTGCATGTATTTCTTTCATTAGCTCTATACCTTCAGCTCTGGATAAACATTTGAGTAATGGAGAACAGACTCCATACTTATATAACTCCCCTTCTATTATTACATATGGACGGGCTCTTGCCGCTATTCTCTTATGATAAGCTTCGTCATCTGAAAGGAAATTGCCCTGAAGAAAAGATATGATCTCAGTTCTCCAATCTTCACTGTAGACGGGAGATATATTGAGTATTGCTCTTTCAAGAAGGTCAACCGAAGGTGCTTTTATTGTTTCAAAGAATACTTCCGAAGGTAAGGGCAGCCCCTGTGCCGCTGACTTGGCTAGTAGATCAGCGTGCTCATTTTCTCCTCGTGGAATATTCTTGACAGAAAACCCTTCGAAGGAAGCTTCAAGTCTTCAAACTGTATCCAAATATTTCTCAAGCTTCGGGTCTCTTGCTTTGCAACTTTTGTCAACATGGCCAGAAATGACTTGAGAATCAGTTTTGAGAATCACCCTTCCTATCCCCATTGCCTTCAGCTTCCAAAGACCTAAGAGCAAAGCTTCATATTCAGCAATATTATTTGTACAACTAAAATCAAGTTTCACTACGTAGCATGTTCTAACTTTTGAAGGTGCAATTAAAATGGCAGCTGCACCGGCCCCGAAGGTTCCCCAGGAACCGTCACAAAATGTTGTCCAAACTTCGGCATCATTACTTGCTTCTTCTTCGTGAGCCCCTGGCATCCAGTCAGCGATGAAATCTGCTAGCGCCTGGGACTGAATCGAAGATCTATGCACATAATCAATGTAGAACTCACTGAGTTCCGCAGCCCACTTTCCAATCCTTCCCGTAGCTTCTCTGTTTCTCATAATATCCTTCAAAGGCTGTGATGAAGGAACAATTATATGGTATGCTTGAAAGTAATGTCGAAGCTTCCTGGAGGACATTAAAACAGCATACAGCACCTTCTCCAATTCTGTGTAGTTTTTCTTTGATCAACTGAGAACTTCGGAGACAAAGTATATTGGAGCCTGCTTTTTCAATTGGCTTTCAAGCTTCTCCTGAACAAGCGCCGCACTTACTGCAGAGTGCGAAGCTGCCACATACAGTAGCAGAGGAGCCCCTGGCGCCGGTGGAGTTAAAGTTGTTAAATCTATCAAATACTATTTCAATTCTTCGAAAGCTTTTTGCTGAGCTGGTCCCCATTGAAAAACTTCGGCTAACTTCAGCACTTCAAAGAATGGTAAATTTCTCTCTGCCGATCTGGATATAAATCGATTCAAAGATGCCAATCTTCCTGTCAGCCGCTGAGCCCCTTTCTTTGTGCTTGGTGGCTCCATCCGAAGGATAGCTTCGATTTTATTTGGATTAGCTTCGATTCCTGTTGTTGAAACCAGACAACCAAGGAATTTCCCCTTCTTTACCCCGAAGACACACTTTTCTGGATTCAGCTTCAGACCAGCTTGCCTAAAATTAGCGAATGTCTCCTGCAGATCAGCAATGTGGTTTTCTTGCTTTGTGCTTTTTACTATGATATCATCAACATATGTTAGCACGTTTCTGCCTAATTGAGAATGAAGGACCTTTGCTGTCATTCTGCTGAAGCTTCCTCCAGCATTCTTGAGCCCCTCAGGCATCCGAAGGTAACAATATGTACCACTGGGGGTGATAAAGCTGGTTTTTGGCTCGTCTTCTTTCTTCATCCAGATTTGATGGTAGCCTGAGTAACAATCTAGTAAACTCATGAGCTCTGACGAAGCTGCTGTGTCTACCAGAGAATCTATCCTTGGTAATGGAAATTCATCCTTCGGACAAGCCTTGTTGAGATCAGTAAAATCAATGCACATTCTCCATTTACCATTGGCTTTCTTCACCATAACAGTGTTAGCTAGCCATTCTGGGTATTTTACTTCTCTGATGACTCCAGCACTGAGGAGTCTTTTCACTTCATTCCGAGCACCTTCGGCTTTGTCATCAGACATCTTCCAAAGCCTCTGCTTCCTGGGTCTGAAGGATGGATCCACATTAAGCGAATGTTCAATAACATCACTGTTGACACCACAGAGATCATTGGCTGACCAAGCAAAAACATCTTTGTTGTTGAACAAAAGCCTTATGAGGGTTTTCTCCTGTTCTTCAGACAATTGGGAACCTAGCAGCACCTTCTGCTCTGCAATATCTTCACATAAAAGCATGGGCTTCGGCTGATCAGCCGAAGCAGCCTTCTCCCTTCTGTACTTGTACTGCTCACAAGCTTCGTTTCCATCTATATTATGGATTGCCTTTGAATCTGTCTAGTTCCCTTCAGCTTTTCTGGCAGCTTCCTGACTCCCATGAATAGCAATAGGTCCCTGATCCGAAGGTATCTTCATGCAAAGATATGCTGGATGAAGAATTGCTTCAAAAGCATTAATTGTTCCACGACCAATGATTGGATTATAGGGGTATTCCATGTCAACAATATCAAATACAACTTGCTCAGTTCTGGTGTTGTTAACAAATCCGAAGGTCACTGGCATGGTGATTTTGCCAAGTGCTACAATCTGTCTTCCTCCGAAACCACAGAGAGGGTGTGTAGCATCATGAATATTGTCTTCTGGCTCTTGCATTTGTCTAAAGGCCTTAGCAAATATGATATCAGCTGCACTGCCTGTATCAACCAAAACATTGTGGACCAGAAACCCTTTGATAACACAAGAAATAACCATAGCATCATTGTGAGGGAAATCCTTGAGCTGAAGATCCTCTTGGGAGAAGGTAATTGGAATGTGAGACCATCTTGACTTGATGAAGGGTCCCTAGACTCTGACATGCTGTACCCTTCTCTGTGCCTCCTTCTTCTGTTTCTTGTTGGCTGGTTCTGAGCATGAACCACCTGTGATCGAGAGAACAAGCCTCGAAGCCGAAACAGTTGCAGCCTGGTTCTTGAACGAAGCCATCAACTCAAAAAGTGGAAGTGAGTTCACTGGAGGTGGGCGCCAATGTTGGGGACTTGTTCTCAAATGCTATGAATTAAGAACAAGGCAACACGAGAATGTTAAGTATAAATGCCCTTCGTCCGCTGAAGCATTATTTCCCCAAGGATTTAATGAGCTTCGGACGAAGACCAAGAGTAAAATATGACGAAGATTTTACCTTCGTAATATTTTACTCGCAAAACAACAAATAATGAGAAATGGCATATAAAGGTATAAAATATATTCACATGTTTTATTATATGTCCATATGAATATCAAGATATAACTCTTGAATACAATTATACCTTTGTCTTGGCGAAAAGTAACAATTCAAGCGTAATGAGCCAGTAATCACAAGATCGCGTGAACAGTGCCGGCGTACTGTTCACCTATTTATAGACACAGGATGCAACCTGCGTAAAATTACATAAAAACCCTTTACAATTGATTACAGTAATGACGCAAACATCATGGGTTTTTGAGTCAATCCATCTTTAAGTCGGTTCAGCCCTTCGTCTTAAGATTTATCATTGTGCCGAAGCTCTTTAAGTGATAGCTTCGGCGCTTGCTCCTGAGAGTGTATGCCGAAGGTATTCTCTTTCTTTAGGATCTTCGGCTACGAAGCACACCCCCAACACCAACCAACAAAAACTTCTGGGTTGTTCTTTGTTCCAGGTAGTTAGGAATGACTCTGTTTACTATGTCAACAACATCTTCGCCATATTGGTTAGCTACATTGTTGGATGTTGGCAATGACAGAACAGGACTACGAAGCTTCACTATAGGCTGGTGATAAATGTAGACAAATTCAAAGCTCATTAATTAAAATCCTAAAATTACAACACCATTTACTCAAGAATTTCAGGCTTATCTTATCCTAGATCTTTCTTGTAACGGTTTTTGGCCATCCTATTGGTAAGTCCCATCAACGTTCACCCAAAAGTGAGGTTTCCCAGCACATTGAACTCTTTGCCAACTGAAATCAAACATTTCATTTTAATTTATTTATTAAAACAGATAGAAACCTATGTCGAGAATTCTTATCACATTACATGAATCATATGCAGACATGCAGCAAGTTAACATCTGAAAGGCACAATAACACAAGCATCAAGTCAATAAAATAGTAAATTGTACAAGTGTCAGTGCTACCAATGCTCCAGTGACTTTCCTATTCATTATTCTTTTCGACGTTGTCACTGAGAGATGCCCAAAGTTGTCGATGTCCCGAACAAAATCCAAAAAATACCCCACATGAGGTGGGCTAGGAACATGGTTATTTGGCACTACTTTTATTGTCTTATAGTGGAAGTTCTCGTGCATTGTGATGGTTTTTATATATCAGTGTTAGAGGTAATTGATTGATACTTAGGGCTAACCCTAATGGGTAGTTATATAGTGTTGTACATGGGCCACATGGGCCTTATACATGGCATATACTCTAACACCCACCGCAGTCTGAACTTTTGTCGCAACGGAGTTCACAGACTGGACTCAAGAAGGAAGACGTACACCACACCGTACATCACACCATACGATCCCCACAGCCGCAACTAGCCACTACTGATATTGAGGCTGGAGCGAAACTCGGCGAAGGTCGAGGACGGAAGGCCCTTGGTGAAGATATCAGCAAACTGGGAGGTGGTCAGGACGTGGAGGACCCGAACAGCACCGGCGGCGACTTAATCGCGGACGAAGTGTAGATCGACCTCTACATGCTTGGTCCGCTGGTTTTGCACCGGGTTGGTGGAGAGGTAGACGGCGTTGACGTTGTTGCAGTAGACCAACGTGCTCCTGAAGAGGGGACTGTGGAGCTCGGCGAGGAGCTGCCAAAGCCACGCAGCCTCCGCCACGCCGTTGGCCACAGCACGGTACTCCACCTCAGCACTCGAGTGGGATATGACTGGCTGGCGCTTCGACGACTAGGACACCAGGTTGCCGCCTAAGAAGACGGCGTAGCTAGAGGTGGAGCGCCGAGTGTCCGGGCACCCGGCCCAGTCAGCGTCGGTGTAGACGACCAGCTTGGAGGAGGTAGACCGGTGGAGAAGCAACCCATAGTCGACGGTGCCCCGGAGGTAGCGGAGGAGGCGTTTGAGAGCCACGAGGTGGGGCTCTCAGGGGTCGTGCATATGGAGACAGACCTGCTGCACGGCATAGGAGATGTCCGGCCTAGTGAAGGTGAGGTACTGAAGGGCACCGGCAAGGCTCCTGTACCCGGTGGGGTCCTCGATTGGGTCACCCGTGGCCTCAGAGAGCTTCGCCTGCGTGTCGACTGGGGTAGAGCAGGGCTTGCAGTCAATCATCTTGGCTCGCTCCAGAATGTCAAGATTGTACTATCACTGGTGAAGTAGGAGTCCTGAGGGCCGAGGCTCAGCAGTGACCCCCAAGAAATGGTGAAGCATGCCCAAATCCTTGACTGGAAACTCTCGTTGGATCACGTCGACGAGGCGGCAAAGAAGTGACTGACTGGAGGTGGTGAGGACAATGTCATCTACGTAGAGGAGCAAGTAGGCAGTCTCTGCTCCATGATGGTGGACAAACAGAGACATGTCTGACTTGGCCTCCACGAAGCCCAGTGTCACCAGGAACGTAGCCAGTCTGGAGTACCATGCCTGGGGGCCTACTTGAGGCCATAGAGGGACATGTTGAGCCGGCAGACCATGCCAGGGCGAGAGGAGTCCACGAACCCCGCCGGCTAACAGTAGTAGACGGTCTCGATGAGGGCATCGTGCAGGAATGCGTTCTTGACGTCGCGTTGGTGAACTAGCTAGGAGCGAGCAAGGGCCAGCGAGAGCACCGTGCGGACGGTGGCCGGCTTCACAACCGGGCTGAAGGTCTCATCATAGTCGACTCCGGGGCGCTGAGTGAAGCCCCGAAGGACCCAGCGAGCCTTGTACCGCTCCAGGGTACCATCGGCCCGCCCCTTGTGCGTCCAGATCCACTTGCCGGTGACGACGTTGGTGCCGGGCGGACGGGGCACCAGATCCCACGTCTGGTTGGCAACGAGCGTCGCGTACTCCTCCTCCATCGCCCGACGCCAGTGGGGGTCCAACAGGGCAGTGCGGACGGAGGAGGGTACCGGAGAAACCTGCGAGTCTCTGGTCGTGGCCGCTAGGACTCGGGGAAGCAGGGTACCGACCACGTGTCGCATCACCATCGGGTGGACGTGCCACGGGTCACGGTGAAGGAGTAGTGGGTGGTACACCGGCGTCTCGACACATGCCGCGGGTGGCTGCGGCGGAGGTGTAGGTGTCCCGGGCGGGGACTGGGCCACCAGCGGTGCCACCGGAGTAGAAGGCACCGGTGGGGACGGTGGCAGTGGCGACGATGGCGGCGGTGGAGGGGCGAACCCCAGAGGCGACAGTCGGTGCTGGTAGACCCGCACCGGCTGGGTGAAGCGAGCCAGAGGGGTTGGTACCGATGGCCCCATAGGCGGTGCAGGCCCACCACCCCCGCTCAGCCCGGGGGCGATCGGAGACAGGGCTCCACGGAGAGGCGACACCACCGTAGGCGACACCACCAGACCCGGGCAAGGCACCGGGCCAGGAGTAGGACCGACAGGCGGTGAGCGAGTACCTGCAGAGAGAGGAAGAATAGGTGGCTCGACCACCGCGTTAGTCGGAAAGAGAGTGAAGAGGTCAAGGTCAGGGTCTGAGGAGGGTGGTGTGGTGGTGGAGGAGTAGGGAAATGTGGACTCGTCAAACACCACATGGCGAGAGATGAGGACCCGGCGAGAGGAGAGGTCAAGGCAGCGGTAGCCCTTGTAGTCCGGGGAGTACCCGAGAAACACACAAAGGGTGGAACGGGGTGCTAGCTTGTGAGGAGCAGTGGCAGCGGTGTTCGGGTAGCAAGCACACCTGAAGACACGGAGTTGGTCATAGCGCGGAGGGGAACCGAAGAGTGTCTGGTGAGGAGTGGGGGCCGAGCACGCAGTAGAAGGGAGACGGTTGAGGAGGTAGGTAGAGGTGTGTAGGGCCTCGGCCCAGAAACGTGCCGGTAGGTGCGCCTGGAGAAGAAGAGTGTGGATGGTGTCGTTGGTCGTGCGGATCATGCGCTCAGCCTTGCCGTTCTAGGAGGAGGTATACGAGCAAGACATCCGCAACTGCATCCCGTGGGAGAAAAAGAAGTCACGGGAGGTGGAGTTATCGAACTCCTAACCATTGTCACACTGAACGACCTGAATGAGGAGGCCAAACTGAGTGGACACCCAGGCAAAGAAGTGGCGGAGGGCGGGGAAAGTCTCAGACTTGGCACACAAAGGAGAAGTCCACACATAATGAGAAAAATCATCAAGCACCACAAGATAGTATTTGTAGCCTGACATACTGGTAATAGGTGAAGTCCACAAATCGCTGTGTACAAGATCAAAGGCATGAGTAGCATGCGAGGAAGTAGAAGAAAAAGGAAGACAAACATGGCGGCCTAACTAGCACGCATGACAAAGATGCTCATCATGTGATCTAGTATATGGGATAGTGGCACTACGAGTAAGCTGCATCAAGGCATCGCGTCCGAGGTGATCAAGGCGACGCTGCCAGGTGGTAGAAGACGTGGTGGCAGCAAAAACAGCAGCTGTGTCAGGTGACGAAGACGAAGAAGATGTGGCGTGCGGAAGCCGAATGGTGTAGAGGGGGCCGGTGCTATCACATCTGAGGAGGGGGCGCCGAGTTGCCGAGTCCTTCACAAAAAGACCAGAAGAGTCAAACTCGACAGAACAAGAATTATCAGTAGTAAATCGACGAATAGAAAGAAGATTGTGGACCAAAGAAGGAGCGACAAGAACATCGGGAATGCGAAAAGAGCCGGGAGGGCTGGTGGCACCCACAGATGTGACCGGAAGACACGATCCATTCGCCACCATGATGGACGAAAGGAGAGAGGAAGAAGGAGGGCAAACAGAGGTGAGTATACCAGGGTCGGGAGTGGTGTGGTAGGTAGCACCGGTGTCCGCAATCCACTCGGGAATCATCGGTGGAGTTAGAGTGGGAGTCTGGAAGGCAGCTAGGGCGGCCGCGTCCCAACCAACCAGCCCGGACGATGGAGTAGCCAGCGGCGTGGCCCATGATGAAGTGGGAGGCGTCGAGGTCCAGGGCAACGGAGAGGCGAAGGTGAACCCCAGCGGCGAGGTGAACCCCGGCTGCGCACCAGCGAACATGGCCACCGGGGGACGAGCCTCAGAAACAGGCCCCTAGAACGGCCACATGGAGATGCGCCCTGACCATTGGTGGTGGAAAGTGGGCCAAGGCGCACCCTGCTGGGGTCCCGGTGCTGGTGCGTTGCCATGGGCACCACCGCCGGAACCACCACCACCACCGCCACCACGGCGGCGATGACCACCACCGCCCCCACCTCCGCCGCCCTTGTTTGGCCCGGGGAGACGATGGCCTGACAGAGTAAGTGGATGGGTCAGGGTGAGAGCCGCCAGAGCTGTCGAGGAGGACGAGGACCCCGGGCCGGAGATCGAGGCAGCCTGAGCACCCAGAGTGATCTCCTCTAGGGCGAGGTCGTCGCGGACCTGGAGGAAGGTAGGGAAGGGGCACTGGCGCATGATCAACGACCAGAGGTGGGTGTAGCGATCGCTGAGGCCGCGGAGGACGTTGAGGACTAGGTTGCGGTCCTCCATGGGGCAGCCTAGATCGCCAGTGAGTCTGCCATGGTCTTCATCTTGCGGCAGTACTCACTGACGCTGAGGTCCCCCTAGACGAAGGTGTGGAAGGTTGCGTCAAGGCGGAGAGCCCGGGCCTCGGCGTTGCCCAGGAACTGGCCCTCGATGGCAAGCCAAATAGCCCGAGTGTGAGGGAGGTTCCGGAGGAGGCTGTGGAGGTCAACGGAGATTGTCCCCACGATCTAGGTGAGCATGATGCTATCGAGGCACACCCACGCGATAGTCGGCGCCACGCCGGTGGGGTCGCAGAGGATGTGGTCATCCAGAGCATAGCGGCGAAGGGTGAGGAGGAGTAAGTCCTGCCAGCGTGCGTAGGACGGCGACTCTGGCCTCAGGATGACAGGAACCATGAGGCGAATGTTTTGGACACTCCTAGCCTGAAGGTGGAGCTGAGCCACAAGCGGGTCAGCCGGGTCATGCTAAAGCACCATGGTGATGGTGCGGGGCCCGGTTCCGACGGTCGGTGCGGTCGGGACACCGTACACGCCGCCCACGGTGTCAGAGGAGGTGGCCCCACCGTCGTGGGTCGCAGGCGAGGCAAGGAGCTGTTCCGCCGTGGCAATCTGAGCAGTGATAGCATTGGCGGCCTCGCGCTCACGCTCCCACACGAGGGCCGCTTCCCGCAAACGGGCCTGTTGCGCCGCATGCTCTGCACGGGCAGCAATCAGGGCGGCGACAGTGTATCCCTGGTGGGCGACCAGTGGAGGCGGCGACTGATCAACGACCAGCGATGGGGGGATTGGCGGGGGAGGGTCCTCTAGATCGGCAACCCCTGCGGGAAGCACATCCGCCACAGCCGCAAGGGCCGAGGCGGTGCCTGTCGCGGTGAGGGCCCCACCGGCGGCGGTGGGCCCTGCCCCCCACGCCGACCCGAGCGCAGGGGAGGCGGGAACGGACCCCCATGCCCCTGCCACCAGCGCCTGCGCACCTACAAGGGAGGCAGCGGCGGCGGCTGGGTGGGGTGGGCAGGAGCCAGGGGGGCACGCCCACCCACGGCGGCCGCAACAGCGGCAGGAGTGACAGCGGCACGCCTGCCACGGGAGGCGGCCTGCACCTAGGAGGAGAGGGGAGGGAACTCGCCAGCCATGGGAGGGGAGCAGCGGTGGGCCTCGGGTCCTCCTAGCACGGCGCGGTGGAGAGCAGGGAAGGCCTGGGCGCGTCCCTGGCGGCGCTTGGGGTCATCGCGTCGGGCGCGGCAGGGGCAGGGCGGGCGGGTCAGCGCTTGGCGGGCGGGTGGCTGGCGCCTGGGCGCGTCTCCTGGCGGCCGAACATCGGGGAGAGAGAAGGGAGGCGGCGGGCTTCCTCCTGGCGGCGCTTGGGAGAGAGAGAGAAGGGAGGCGGCGGCTGTAGGGGAGGGAGGGAGTAAACCCTAGCTTGATACCATGTTAGAGGTAATTGATTGATACTTAGGGCTAACCCTAATGGGTAGTTATATAGTGTTGTACATGGGATATACTCTAACAATCAGGGCAATGTATCTGGTGGAAACTCAACAACCAATGCAACCATGCAAACTTGAAATAGGAAGCGTCGATGTTCCATCTAATGGCTAGAGCAAAAGGTGGAAAAAGTTTTACACTATACCACCCTAGCATCAACTTTGTTTACAAATAGGTCCATCACTAATCACAACCCGCCCTATTGGTGCGGATGCTACTGGATGGAGGCGCAACTCCCCACGCCCACGGCCGAGACGCGATGACCGCCGGACCTCGCCGACGCCGATGACCGGGGTTCCTTCTTCTCCTCCAACCACCATCACCACCCAACTCCCGCGCCACCGCCCAAGATCCTCCTCGCCAAGCCACCGCCGTTGTCGCACGCCTCGTCCTCCGACACCAACGACGAGGGCGGCGTTGGACCCTTGCCTCCTAATCCTATCATCGCAAAAGGGCCTCTGGCTGCCTACTATTGGCACAGTAGACTGATGGGAACAAGTTCAGTTCACAAGAAAATAGAAAAACAAGTGCTGATATGCATTCAGAAACTTCAGAATACTGGGAACTTCAGTCCATGTCCACTACAGGGAACTTCAGTCCCTGTCCACTATAGGGAAAATTCAGAAACTTCACTAAGGTATATCATTTATTCTTTTGTTTGGGCAGTTGCGTGATGAGTAACTGAATGCATATTGTGTTTTCTTTGTTTGGGCAGTTGCGTGCATCATGTTCACCTTTTTTCTTACAGTTCCCACACACGCGTTTAGTTCTCCCATTGATCCCCTTGCTCTTTTTTATTCTTTTGCATCTCCCCTTTGACTTGATATCATTTGGCGGATGTATTTCATCTTCATTTGGAATTTTAGTACCAATGAAAGCTTCATATTCATTCTGTTTAGTAATGGTTGTAGTTGGGACAATCTTCTGGAGAGGATCTTCTATGTTGGATAAACTAGAAAATAAAAATTCAATGCCTAGTTCAGATTGCTTAGCCATTTGGATAAGGTTTTCAAACTTATTGCGTACATCTGAGATCTTTTTCCTCATTACCACCTCCATAGGATGTTCAGGTTTTTTATCTAGTAGGTTACCCTCTTTGTCAAAGAATTGTTCCCTAGAAATTAATGTTTTGATCAAAAACAATCTAAAACATCAATAAAAAATATATATAAACAATGCATACCTGGTACACCTTTTCTCCCATCTTTTCATGATATAAACCAAAGGTATATCATTTTGCTTCTCAGTGCGGATCACTTGAATTATATGACAGCATGGAATGCCATATGACTCAAATAATTTACATGAGCACGTACTAAACATGTTTGACTTGTTCAAATAGACCACTAGATCTTTTCCAGAAAAGCTACTAATGGTGACAATTTTTATCTCTTCATTTTCTGTAATGTTTTGAACAAAACATTGGTCTCTAGCAACTGCCACTTGGGATTGAAATTTTTCAAAAACTGCATTAGTATATATCAAACTGCATTGCTTCTCCATGAACCAGGGAGTTGCTAATTTGGGAGTAGTATGTAGTGTTTTATTATCAGCTTTTAATTCCTCTTGGCACTGACACTCCAAAGCTGTGTCAAACCTTAGCCAAAACTCAACATAGGACAGTTTTCGATGAATGAAGCGATTAAAAAATGAATTTGCACTCTCTGAGCGTGATGTAGTCCTGAAGATTCCTGCTAAAGGTATGTCCATAAAGTATGCCGGAATCCACGATTAACGAATCAAAAACCTTGTGGAGAACCATTCATTTTCAGTGCGTTGAAAATCAGTGATGATAGAAGTCCACTAAGTCACAAAATCTCAGGAGTTTTAGATCCCCAAACATATGAGTTCAGTCTTTTCCATAACTCTTCCATTGGTATCAAATTTGACAACAATGTGTGTGTCACAACCACACCTAGTTTCCATTACATTGTGCGTCTTTCTCTTTTTTGGATTGAGCAATAATTGTTCCATCTTTCACCTTTCTGTAACCTTCCCTTGAGCAATAGTATCGCTTGATTAATATTTCCTCGTGTTGCTTCTTATGCTTCCCAATACAAACAGAGAATCCACACTCATGTGCGTATGATTTGTAAAATTTCTCCACATCATCAAAGCTATCAAATGACATTCCCACCACAGGTTTTAAACTTTCTTGACACTCAGGTATAGACGATGAGCACTAACATTAAATGGAATTATTGATCATAAATCAAAATACAATACATATGTTCTCTTTGAGTCATGGCATTTTGTGTTTTCTATAGTCATGGCAATTTGTTTTCTTTGAGTTAGTTTAATTATTCAAGCAACTGCTCTATGGTGCAATAATCGTCATGTATTGGTTGTACGCATCTTTATGCTAAAGCCGGAACTCTTGTTTCCATAATCAAAAAAATGTTCTCTTTGGTTGATTATGTGGAGACTTACACTGGGTGCCAAAGTTGACTTGTAATTAGGGGATACTGGCAGCGGCATGTGGGCATCGGTGGCACAAGTTGCAACATCAACAACGGATAGGGTAGTGTCAACATCGAGGTCGAAGGCCTTCACCAACAAGACATCTTGAGACATAGCGTTGAGGCATGGCAGCAAACGCGACAAGGTAGAATGAGTAATATAGGGCAAGAGAGGTCTACCTATACGTGGACAACTGCAGGTGCAATGCTAACGCACGACTGCAGCAAGGGCTCATTAGCCATGGCGATCCAGGACTGGGCGGTAGACGAACGGGATGCAGGGCTGGTCGGTGGCGTGAAACGAGGAAGTTAGACAAACAGATCAATACGATGCAGGGCAGGGCAGAGACGAAGGGATCACTACAGGAAACTGGTTAAAGAACGTGGGTGACAAACCGTCGAACTTAATGTAATAAGCCGACGAACTTACAGTAAGAACATGGGTTTACCGAAGAATATAGCCGACGGCAATTTTTGGACGAACTTAGAGAAGTAAGTTGGACGGCCCCGACGAACTTAACATTAAGAACGTGGGTACCGTCGAACTTAACATTAAGAATGTGTGTTTTTAAGTTCGACGGGGGCTGTCGAATTTGTTCTCATAAGTTCGACGGTACCCACATTCTTATTGTTAAGTTCGATGGGGCCACGTGGTCGTCGAACTTATGTGGCCTGCGTGGGTTGCACATTAAGTTTGACGGTACCCACGTTCTTAACATTAAGAACGTGGGTACCCACGTTCTTATCCCTTTTCCAGAAAAAAATAAAAATTACATAAATGGAAAATTAGACAAACATAAAATCACATGCAACACAGAATATCACATACAATACAGATTTCAAACACATGGATATATGTTCATATCACAAATTCACACAAGTCCAAATACATAAGTTCACAAATTCACATAAAGTCCAAATACATAAGTTCACAAATTCACATAAGTTCACATCCATAGTTCACATTTTTAGTTCACAAGTTCAAACATTAGCTCCATCGCTCTCGATCAGGACATCGGATTGTTGTTCGTAGCTCCACCACTAGAATTGAGACATATGTCCGCAAAGTCATCGTGAGGGGGAGGAGTCACTTGATGAGAGCCGGAATCCTACAAAATAAACCAAAATTCTCATAAATATACATCTGGTATTAAATCACATGTACACAAAGATATAGGAAAGCATGATAAACACAAAATGTGGCTTCCAAGAAGATCACAAAATGACATGTACACCAAGATATAAAACACATACATTAAATATTACTAGTTAGGTGCCTGTGCATCGCTACGGTTTCCATTTACTCGGTAGCAACAAAAGAAGGGGTGGAATTGTCGAAACTGTAGTGGAATTGCTCATCACAATTAATATCAACATTGGTTAGTTATTTCAAGTATGGATGTACTCAAGAAGTTTCTGGCATTTAAAATACTACCCGCTAGCCGCTGTGAAGTGTTGATCAACTGATAATGTGGCCCAGCAAGGAAATTTTATGATACTACTTCATTTGACATTGAGTAGTAAATGGTAGTAGAAGACTAAGTGTAGGATGTAAAGAATATTTACAGGCATGTATCTACTTTTTTGACCCATAAAAACATAGAGGTCAATAGCTCATCTATTTCCTATCTGGCTGCACTTCAGCTGGCCTCATAATTATGCTCGTTGCGAACGCTAGCAGCTACAAGAAGTTGATATCAAACAACAAAACGGCTTCATTGTAGCAATGAACATATTCAACTGGAACCTACTATTGCAAATTCAGCACAGCCATGGTTGAAACCTTTTAAGTAGAAAGGCGTAGCTTCTGATAGACACCAGACTATGAAGACGAATGGAGACAAATAAGGATAGAAAACAAAATACAAAGAGATTAACATATTCTTAGTTTAGAAGTGCTAAATAAATTAAGACAATGCCAAGCATGCATATACCTGAGAGAGTAAAGACTAGAGGATATATGACACTTGTGGTCTCGAGCTTATTCCAGTGATGCACCCTTGGACCATTCCCTTGATTAAAAGTTAAATAATGCAAAACTTCATTTGCGTTCATATATATTAGGAAGTTGCTTGTGATTCATCCATGTTTTCTACCTGCTCAAAAGAACCAGTTTCTTTGATATGATGCTTCTTATCTGTTGAAGAATAGCCAATAGAAAAAAGATCTGTTCACATGTCTCAATGGACAAGAAAAAAATAGAAGACTAAGAGCGTCATTAACAAGAATTACTTACACAAGGTGTGACCAACATGCTTAATATTACACTGCTTGTGGCATGATATGGGACCTTAAAAAACAATGCACAACATGAAACTTAGAACAAACGATGCCAATCAAAATCTCATAGAAAAAACACAATACTGACTTGCATACCCAGAACAACCATGAGATGATGTATAGGAATGCCTGCACATGGAAGACGCAGACAATCAAATAGTTATAGTTAGGTGCACGTTGTTGCTACAATTTCTATATATCACACAAATATATTTGTTCCCCCAGAAATGTTGCTTATGGTCTCAGCTTAATTTAGCAAGCATAAGTGTTACTTAAAAAGTGAGGCACATAAAATTCTGGTGTAGAATATCAAAGCGTGAAAGGGAAAAGCAAAAACAGATTGGCATAATACCTTTCGTGTTATATAATTGTGACACCAACTCATGTGCATCTGAGAGATGCATGTGCCATGAGGAAAGGATATTTGTATACTTCACATATGTGAGCATAAGTTATACTCTGAATGGAGTATTTTACAGACAGATGAATAACACGTAGACAACCTCCATTTAGGTGTTCAACAACCAAATAAATGGTTGCATGTGAATATGAGCTATATAGTGAAGACATAATCACTGAAAGCAAATGATTCTCTGTACTCTGTTTTTTTTTTTTGCTATTGCCCAGTGAAGATCTACTAACAAGAGACCTATAGTAGACATCCTTTTTAGTTAAAATTCAAGTCAATTTTTTCTACAAGAATAGAGATTCTCTGTTTGTGGGCTACTCATTTAGGAAGGGTAGCCTTTGCCTTGTTCATCAAATTTTTGGCCACTTCATCACTATTTTCATGTGTGCTGATGAAATTACTCATAACAAAACATAATAGGCACAATATGAGAGTACTTATAAAAATTTTAACAGAAATGGCCATAGTAAAATGCACAACACACTCACTATCAAACATAGAAACCCAAAATAAAGCAAACCTCAAGCGTGAGAATCGGCAGCGACGAGTTGGTGGTGGTAATCGTTCCTAGTGACATCGCCGCCTTCGTCTCTAATCCCCTCGTCGGTCGGCCGAGCGCAGGCCACAAGAGTTGTAGCATTTGCTCCCTTAACTCGCTACGCACCTCCCGATTGAGCTCCAATTGCTCTTCTTCCTCCTTCAGGATCGACTCCCTGATCATCGCCTTCTCCTCTTGCCACCGCTACTCATCGGCGCTTCTTCACTATTGTGCGGAAAGCTTGGCTTTAAGCATCTAAAGAACTAATATCACCCCCATGTTGCAAAGCAAAAACATTCAGTCATGGATACCTAAAATAGGCTGAGATTGGAGAAGTTCAAGGTTGCAGTAAAATCTAATGTACTACTTCACTATTGTACCTCTATTGGAGATGTTTCAAGCTCTCGAAAGCAATGGGATGTTTGTCTCCATTGTTTATGTGCCACAAGATTGATATAAAATAAGATATATTCCTTCATGGTTCAAGTTCGGAAGTTCCTCCAAGTGCCATTCATGATGTTGAACCAACAATGATTTTATCCTACGCCACAAAAACCAATGTGTTAAAATATAGCAATGACCTCCTGAGAAGAGGACATATGTGCTGCAATTTACTGTACATCTAGGAATAGCCACAACTATCATCTTATGCGGTGTGTGTGTGTGTGTGTCAGATGAAAAAAATATGAAAGAATGTTTTTTTTGTCAATTGCATAGTAGTTATGGCACTATATATGTATTTATGTTTCTCCAATGGTAAGAACTAAGAACAAATGATGAAATGAAATGACGGGCAAGATTCTTGCATCCATTGCAAACATCGTCGAAAAATAATCCTCCCATAAGTGACAGTGTTACATTGCCAATATTCAGCTAATGTATATGCACCAAACTGGGTCTCTGCTCTGGTGACAACCAAAGAAAAATAGCAGCAAGCAATGACTCCATTTGCAATCACAAATTCATCACGTACTAAATACAAGCATTGAGGTCATAAAGGTCATTGGTCACATATTCACCTTCAAGCTTCCCCAAAGCTGGCTTGATAAAATCGACAATCTCATAGTGCAAAGCAGCAGTGCTAGTGCTAGCAGCAGTTTGTCCGTGCACCAAGAAAAATTCCCATGAAAAAGGAAGAATTTATATCCGACTCATGTAATAACTTATTTTCTAAGAATAAAAGAGTACAGATGGACGAATCAAAATTGTGTGGAGAAAACATAACCTTGTATTTTCAGGCACTTCAGTCAGTATTTCGCTTCGAAGTTCTGCAACTCTGAAAATTCCACCGTGTTGAATACTCAATCAATTCTTCATCACTTCTGCCAAATTCACCAAAGCAATCCCAATTGTGGGTTACCCAAACAATCCTAGCCTGAAATTACCACTGAATTAAGCCTTAACCCCTACCTCTTTTAACCCATGGCTCTCTCTTACCAGCAACGCAAGCCCTTCCTTCACCTCAACGCTTTTCTCCATGATCGCTGCAGCAGCCTTCTCCACCTCTTGCTTCCTATACATCCAGGCCTCTGAGGGAGGCGTCGTGATCACCCTGACATCAGTGCCATGTAACATCCCAGATTTTCAACCCGAGGTTTGGAACCCTAATCTAACCCCCCCTATTTATCTCTCCCTAATCTTCCCTAGGTTTTCTCATCATATGCATACACTTTGTTTGATTAGAAGCACCTCACTTAGATTATATTTTTAGTACCTAAGATTATCTAGTTAATTAATTGTTCAAAAGAAAAGGATATAAAAATAGAAATAGAAATTGGAAAATAAAAAAATAAAAAAAGGAGAAACCTTTCTCCCCCCTGGCTGGGCCGATTCCCAGCCCACACCCGCGGCCACTCCCCCCCCCCCCCCCCTCTCTGGTTGGTCAGCAAACAATTAGCTAGGCTCATCAGTTTCCCCACACCACCGCGAGCTTGGAACACCACTCCCCTGTCCCCGATCCCCGCACGAACCTCATCGGCGACGACTCCCGCCGCGGAGCTCCGCCACTTCCCCACGGTCAGCCCCCTCCCAGCCTCCTCTGGCAAAATTGGACCCACCCCTAAGCTCGCCAGCCCCTCCTCATGCTAGGGCGCCTTGTGACAACCCAGGTATCTATTTCGCGTTATGTCGGGAGATTAATCCTAATCTTGGATGCTCAGTAAAAATTTCTATTTCTCGATCGTGCCTATCTCTGTTTATCCGGCTTTCTCTTGGAAGTTCACCGAATTCAGAGTTAATCGATCGCGATAAACAACCAATTTTGGAGCGTGTTAAAACTTTTAATTCTCGGAACTAATGCGGACTCGAAGATCATTCTCGAATTATAAATCTCGTCTGAAGCTCTTTAAATCAAACTCTCGACGATTGTTATCTTATCTGAGCCTGAATCTAATTCCTCAAAACTTTGATCTATGTTTGACTATTTTATCCGGGTCCGTATTCTCCAACGGGATAATCAGTATGTCGCCCTCTAATTAATTCTTATCCGACTCGACTTCATACCTCTGCGTTCGATCCCGATTTAAAAATCAACACCGGCGATGATTTTTAAATGTCGCGATTTGTCTCTTTCAATCAAAAAGCTGAAAGTTGGTCGTATCCCGAGACAATTTATTTTCGAAGCATGCGTAGGAAATTATTTTCGAGCGAAATCAAATTAGACTCTCAGCCGAATTAATCGCTCAATCTTCCGTTCGTCCGAACTCCAGCTCGCTCTGTTTTTACACAGACGACTTCCGCGAGAGCATTTTTTTCCGGGAATAATTTAGCGCAACCCAAGTACGTGTTTTGGGCCAAGCCCGTTCCAGCCCGGACCATTTGGCCCACTTGAAACCCTAACCCTAGCCCGCGTCTATAAATATGGACCCCTTCCCTTGCCCTTGGCCATTTTTAACTCCCACCCCTATTCTTTTGCAGCCACCACAACCTTCTGCCTCCTTCTCCCACACGGCTGCAAGCAGGAGCTTTTCCTCCATGGCCGGCGCACAGGAAGCCGCAGGCTCCTTCACGCACGCCAGCGCTGGAGCTCCTTCTCCCACGCGCGGGCCTGCTCCAGCCGAGCTCCTGTCCATGGTGCCCTCCTCCCTAGCTTCCCTCGCGCAGGAGCAGAAGCTGCCATGGTGCCTCCCTCTGCTCCACGGCCCGGCCATGGTGGCCGCTGAGTTCTCTGCTCCTCCCTCACGCAGCAGCAAGCCGCGCGGCGCCCTGGGCACGACTCCTCCTCGACCAGTGCTCCGGCCAGCGGTCACGGCATCCAGGTTCCCTGCGTCTCCTTCCTTGGCTCCAGCCCCTTCCATTCAGCTCCCTGGACGCAGGTGTTTATTCTCCCCATGGCCGGATCCCCCTGCGAGGGACGCCGCGCAGGATGCCAGCACCCCTCTCCGAGCTCCCTCCCTCTCCAATGCAGCAACACGTGAGCTCGCCCCCTTCCTCCTTTTCCCTAGTGCGGCAGCAGGGAGCCCCTGCTTGGGCAGCAGCCATGGCATCCAACTTCGCTGCGCAGCGATGCCGATCCAAAACAGCGGCCCCAGATCCCCTCCGCACTGCGTGCTTCACTGGATCGGTGCAGCCCCAACATCGACGCCGTTCACCTCGGTGAGACGACGACGATCTTTGTTTGATTCCGCATTGGCATTGTTCTTCGGTGATTAAGTGTGTATATGTGTTGTTTTATTTTGTTTTGTGGAGGAGAAGGCAAGCCACTCAACGCTCGTTGATGTGCGAAGCTATGCACAAATCAAAATCACCGTCGTTCTTGTAAACGCTGTTTGAGTTTGTTTATGGTGAGCCGATGCATGTCACTCTCGATCGACTCGATTAATTATTTTGAATGGATGTGTGTAAAATGTTACGGTTATGCGCATTGGTAGGATCGCGTTTGCGATTGGAGAACAAGAGGTTAATTGATGTGTGTGATTTGTAGTTAGGCTAATTAGGTTTTGGTCGATGATGTGCATGTGTGATTATGTGTGTGAAAATATAGTTGTATGAATGGAAGCGTGTAGAGACGAAAAATGAAGTAGAGAAGAACTCCGATGTTTTTATATTTTGATAGTGAAAATATGCGATGCGTTGTTTGATGCGAAGACTAAGTTTAAATAAATAAATGTGGATCATGTTTTAGGGAATGCATCGGTAGATGCTTATGTGAAGAGGGTATTGGTTTTATGCATGGGATCGGTGAATGTGATAGTCGATGCAAAAGAGGAGTATGAGTAATCCGGTTGGAGTCACTTGTGCAGTTGATGCCTTGTGCGTGTTGTGGGGACACGTAGGTGCGTGGGTGAGCCGATATGTTATTTGGTTGTTGGATTGGATATATATGTAGGTGTAATAGTTCTTTTGTGCGTCGTAGAGATTGGTCACGGATGTATTAATTGTTTGTTAAAGCACTTCGTCGTAAAGTAGTGTGTTAGTTGGGGTAAAATAAATAAAGCGTAAAACATGCTTAGTGGTTTCCATAGTCGGCTAATGAGTCAGTCTATGTTAAATATATTTTATGCAATCATCGTGGTGTTGGTTGGATGTGATAAGTAGATTGGAAGTGTGGGTTTGCCTGAGCACGGTGTTGTCAAACGTGTATGCCGAAATGCGTAGTAGTAGTGATTGCGTTAAGTTGAACCGAAGTGTCTCGAGTGCACGCCACAATATGGTTGTATGCGAGACATGGCAAAAATAGAGTGTGCTCGACATGAGTGTTCGGTCAATATAGGTAGAAATTGTCTTGGCTTAATTAGAGAGGTGATGTCATGCCATACGTAGTCATCAGTTCCTCTACAATTATAAGTCGAGTCTATACGCGTTAGGCGTTCCTTAAATTGTGCTTCACAAATAAGTGTATGATTGTGCTTATGACTTGAATAGATGTCTTCGAGTGAACTAATAGGTTCCTAAGGCAATTAGGTGTAGTGTGTTTATAGTGACGCTTTATCCCGAAAGGTGTTAAGGCAATTAGGTGTAGTGTGTTTATGGATGTTTAAAGTGTGAAGACTGAATCTGTCCAGTTTTGGACAGCACAGTCTTCATAGTGTATTTTACCCTTAATACATGTTAAACTAGTCAGTGATGTTTATAAATAAATTGTAGAACATTTAATTATCTTTCCAGAAAGTCTAAAATCACTTTGTTTGGATGTCTTAATCTTTAGTTGTGAATTTTTGAAGTTGCAAGCCTGAATCTGTCCAAATCTGGACAGAGCTGCTGTGATTGCACTTTTTGACTTTGCTAAGTGATGAATCAGGGTGAGGTGAAAATACCAAAGTTGTAGTTCACTTGTTAAGCTTTCTAGAAAGTCCTAGTTTGCTATGTTTGGATTAATATTTGAAGAGTTATGACTGAAACAAACACCTGCTGTGCTGCTGTCCTGAATTTGTTATGTTTGGTGGATGCTCTACTCTGTTGTGTTTGACTCGAGTCGACTGTTTTCCTCGTTTGATGATTAGTTGAACCCGCAGTACTGATAATTAACTAATACAATTGGGCCTAATTATATAAGTTACAAGTATACATCTCGCTAAGTTAGTGAACCTAATTAGTGCGGGTCTAATAAGTGTTTGCCTAGTGAATAATTTTAAAGCCCAATTAAGTATCTAGTTCCTTTTCAACTAAGTCTATCTATATATAAGTCGTAGCGAACTTGTGTACTTAACTAATTTAATGTTAGGTAACTAATGGATGATTAACGTCAATGTTGTAAACACTTGTGCTCATGCTTGTGTGGTCATGTTTGTATTGGTTAAGTAAAGTAAGCGTCGTCATCTTTCCAGTGGTAGTAGCTACGTATGCCCGAGGACGTGTAGATAAGTAAAGCTAACATGTGGTTGTCTACGGTATCTCCACTTTAATGTTTAGTTCGCCACTGTGTCTTTGTATATCTTGTGCTATTTTTGTGCTACTTTCATTATATTCATACATATGCATCTTGCACCTCATATAGGACCGAGAGATGATGATTGAGCTAGTGATGTGGTGCCAACCACAAGATGCAGTCGGTGGACGACCCAAGGAAGGATGGACTTAACCAGTGGATGCTGGCCAAGCAAGTACCTCTCCTAGCAAACACTATCTAAGTGTTAAAATAAAGGCAAGCCCTGGTTTATGCATAACCTGATAATTATGCTATTTTACTACACTTATTGTTTGTAGGATTTAATGTGCACTTAAGTGTAGGAGTTGTTTGAAACCTTAGTTGCGTGATCTCAGGAATCCTTTTGAGATGAATACTAGTATGCTAGGTCGAGTAGCTGCTTTATTAATCAGGATCTCGGTAGAAGTCGAGTGATTTTTCTAGCACTCGCGCGAGGTCAGGAATTGGTTGTACCCACTTTCATGTCACAATGATGCTGGTCTGTGGACAACAATCCATGGGGATTGGTTGTCTACGAGATGAGAAATTGGAATAAGGATTAACGTGCGGATACCTGTATCAAGCGTTTGAATGTACTAAGCACATGCCGAGAAATATGGTAAATCGGTAAGCCTAGTACCTGATTGAACCTGGCAGTAGACTTTGCCCCTCACGTGACCTGAGACGTGATCTCCCATTCCGGTTATGGTCGGTACAAGTGCGGTCATTGCACGATGGCAGTCGGGGTCAGTGAGGCATTGTACGCCAAGGCGGTGAGCCCTGATCTGCCGACGGGGAATCGATGGGGACGATTGATGTGTGTGGGGATGGAGTGCCTCACCACGTCGTGTGTTTAGGTTTACCTTGCAAGGATAAAAACTCAATTCGAATCGTCTGCTTCTCATAGCTAATGAGACTGCTTGATCCATTGTACTGCATTGAGTAATAAGTGGAAATGAGGTGACTGGCAAAAGATGTTGATTGATAAAATGTTTGATACCATGTATGATTAGCTAGGTACACATCTAGTTTAAAAGGATCATATTAAAACTTGAAAAGCTAAAACTTGTTTTTAGACTCAGCTAGTGCTTTTGGCAAACCAAACCCCACAGCCAAACAGCTGCATGTCTAGAGGTAGAGGAGTAGACTCCTCACACCGGGTAAGTCTAGCTGAATATTAGTATACTCAGCCTTGCTTGTGGCATAATTTTTGCAGGAACCACCTTGATTTGGTTGATGGTGTGACTTGGCCTTTATCCCTGCCACCGGGATAGATGGTCGAGGGGGTTATTGCTTCCACAGGAGAGGACCAGGAGGAGTAGCGTGGCGAGGCTTCGCCATGTTACTCGGTTTTTCTCCGTTAGTTATTTCCGCTGCATTAAAATTTATGGTTATTATTTCTGAAACTCCAATAATGTAATCACTAATGATACTTATTAAATTTGTGGTATTATGTTTTATTGTAGTTCTCTGTGCCTCACCTTCGAGTGAGCTAGTGGTATTCGATCCTGGTTAAGTGGCTTTATCGGACTAGATCCGAGGGACTGACGGTTTATTCCTATTTAAGTGTGGTCTAGCCTCTAAGGCGGGATTTAGGCACTTAAGTTGGAATAATTCGGGCGGTTCCGCCACAGCTGGTATCGGAGCGAATACCATCACAGAGAAGTCAATAAGTCATGATTACCAACCTTTTCTAAAAGTAAAACTTGCTAGAAACCAATGTTGGATAGATCGTCAGGACGATAAGGATAGACCTAGGACGTGAAGCCTTAGGAAATAGATGGGTAGCTAGGTGGCTATTTATATAGGCCATAAAGGCTACTACTACTATTAATAAGGATGCTGTAGAAGCACCCGAAAAAGTAGTTAGGTCTGAGAAGACGACTAGAATGAGCATGCATCATGATTGTCGCATTATAATTGTCTCTTGTGCATTAACATGCCTCTCTCACCTTTATTCCAATAATAATAACTTGTGAATAATGTGATGTACTGCTATGTTTGGAGC
This sequence comes from Zea luxurians, assembly GCA_029449295.1. Classification (NCBI taxonomy): domain Eukaryota; kingdom Viridiplantae; phylum Streptophyta; class Magnoliopsida; order Poales; family Poaceae; genus Zea; species Zea luxurians. The sequence goes on along the minus strand of JAOPSE010000810.1, from coordinate 109,066 downwards.
TATAAGAAGTGCCTTGTCCAGTGTTGTTATGATAGTCTTGATTAGGTTGTGTTATGTGTTCTCCTTGCCATGCTGTCTAGGAGGTACGGTAACGATTTAGTACATTTTGCCTCTAACCAATAAAAATTGTTGCCTGTTTGGCCCATAAAAAGACCCCCCCCCACTTTAACCAACCTAGTGGTTAGCAAGTGAAACCTTTAAAAAGAATCAAATCACATGCTTGTGTTGGTGTTTTTGTAGCCCTTGTGTGTTGCGCTATTAGTAATACACCCGCACAACCTATTGATGCCCATAGCTTGACCGCCAGACTTGTTGGGGACTTGTTCTCAAATGCTTCGGATTAAGAACAAGGCAACATAAAAAGTGTTAAATGTTAAGGCCCTTCGTCCTACCAATCATTATTCCCCTTCGGGAATAATGAGCTCCGGACGAAGGTCACAAGAAACATACCTTCGTAAATTCAACAAGTAATAACGAAGGATTCATATAAAGCATGAAATGTAAATCATAGAATCATTTCTATTTTATTAACACAGAGAAATAGAAATGATTACAAATTACAAATGTACCTTCGGTCCTGAGAGAAGGTAAAAAGCACAAGCGTGACGCAAATGCCAATGCCAAGTCAGCGTGAACAGTACGGGAGTACTGTTCATCTATTTATAGACGTGGGATGCAGCCCACATAAAATTACATTCATGCCCTCTACAATCGCCAATGACTTTATGAAAATCTGTCAAGGTCCACGTAGTCTTTTCATCTCTAAGTCGGTTCCCCCCTCTGCCATCGCGCCGAAGCTTCCCTGCGCATGGCTTCGGCTGCGCTCGACCTTCGTCTGGTTCAGGCTTCATCCTGGCCGTGCTTCATATTCATAATTCTGAGTCCGAAAATACCTGTTCACATAATCCACTTGGAAAACATTGTCAAATCATGTTTTTGAGGACCTTCGGAGGACGAAGGCCCCCAATAGTAGCCCCTCGCAATATTAATTTGTTAATAATAAATTCAGATTGCGATATGGACGAAGGCCTTGAGCCGAAGGTCCGAAAAAACACCTTCCCTCTGCTAGAATAGCATCATTCACTGACAAGCGGGGCCTTTCAATTTTCGACGCCCTGGGCGTATAAATAAGATCGCACCGCAAACTCATTTGGTACGCACACTTGCCATTTGCTTCGGCCCACTAAAAGTTTTAGCTCTTGTGCGCTAAGATTTGCTGGTCTTTTTGATTTTGAAGCTTCGGCCTCGGGAACAATTTTTTAGCGTTTCCGAAGATGTCTGAAGGCAAGAAGATCCCTGCTGAGACGAAGCTGAGTCTCGAGGAGGAGAAGAATCTGGGGTTCCTGATAGCGATGGCAGAGACCAATACAGAGAAAATCACCAAGGAGATTCTCGAAGGTTTGTCCGAAGATACTGGTGACAGCGACAGCTATGATGTAGAGAGTGGTGGGGAAGAGGCCGAAGATCGTCCATGGCGGCCAAGTCACACGGTTTTCGGGAAAACCACTATCAAGCAAAATCATATTGATAACATGAGGGGGAGGTATTTTCGAGATGTATCTATTGTGAGAGCTGACGCTGGAGAAAAGACTTCTCCCACTCCCGAAGAAGATGAAGTTGTAATCTTCCGAAGCTTTCTCAAGGCTGGGCTTCGGTTCCCCCTGAGCAACTTTGTTGTTGAGGTACTGAAAACATTCCAAGTCTACCTTCATCAACTTACTCCCAAAGCTATCATAAGAATGGGGATATTTGTCTGGGCTGCAAGAAGTCAAGGTTTAGAACCAAATGCTAAAAGTTTTTGCAACATTCATGAACTGTTATATGAGACGAAGCCGTGGGGAAAAGAACAATATCACAATAATTTTGGGTGTTACAGCTTCGGTGCCCGCTCCGGGTCAAGCTGCCCTGTGCCGACCTTTCGGAAGAGGTGGCCCGGAGCCTGGATGACAGAGTGGTTTTATGTGAAGAATGACTTAACAGCGCAAGAAAATGTTAAAAGTATTATTATGTGCCCCATCTGGCAACGCTTCGGACTACGAAGGCCGAAGGTTGAAATGGACGAAGCAGCCGAGGAGTGCCAAAGAGCCTTCGGCGTAGTCTGCTCCTTCATTGGAACAAGGGACTTGGTCCAAGAGCACATTGCCTTCAGGATATGGCCACTTGCAGAAAAATGGGAAATGCCGAAGGAAACCATTAAAGAGTCCGACGAAGGCGGACTAGTTAGACTAAAATACACATTCAAGTATGCAGATAAATTTGTTGAACCTGATGATGACTGGCTGAAGAGTATTGAAACTTTAAGTGATGAACTACTTGGGGCATATTCGAAGGCCGAAAATACTGCGCTATCAGCAGCCTTCGGAGGCCGAAAGAAGAAAAGGTTCAACCGTGTGTTCGACGCAGTCGGGTTTATGTACCCTGACTATCACTATCCGGTGTTGGGTCGCAAAAGGAAAAATACTTCTCCTGCGACAGAAGCTACCACGAGTGCCCCAGGTGAGCCAGCGCCTCAAAGAAAAAAGATAAAGGTGCTCACCCATCGGACACGCTTTATTGAGCCGGCCACAGTGCCAGAATTCGTTGGTGAAGTCCCATTGGCCTCTGAAGCTGTCGAACCAGCTTCAGTGCCGAAGATGGAAGAAAAGACTGAAGCGCCTTCAGCAGAAAAATCAGAGAAACCGAAGGTAGACGAGCCAAAAGTGTCTGAAATCTTAAGTCCTTCGGTAAATGTCGAAGCAATAAAAATCCAAAAGGGGCCATCGGTGACCCCAAAAAGGAAAAGAATGGTAAACGTACTGGATGTCTTGGAGACAATTAAGTCTTCAAGCACAACTCCAAAAAAGAGTGTTGAAGTTGCTGAAGCTTCTACTGAAGCTTCGACGCAACAAGCTGAAGCTGGGCCTTCAGAGCCCTACAAGGAGCAACCTTTGGAAGCCGAAGCAATAAAAATATCAGAACCAGTTTTAGTTGAAGAAATTGACACTGCCGTCCCCGAAGCTCCTGCCAGCATATGCGATTACATTATACGACACGCTTCGGGGAAAAAACTATCTGCAGAAGAAACTTATGAAGCCAACCATTATGCGAAAGAGTTAAAATATCCGAAGGGGGCAATGATATTTAATGGGACAAACGAAGATGATTTCCTGTATTGCCTCCCAGACAATAAAGAATTATCCGTGTGCCGGGAAATGGCTAGAAGCATGGGATTCCCGAAGCTCGAAGCTGGATTAAGCGCGATGACGAAAGAGGACCTCGCAGACAGTCTTGCATACAATAGCCTAAAGGTTTGGGAATTAAGCGCTTGAAAAAACTTTTTTAATACGAAATTCATTCCTATATACTTATATGGATTCTTTTTCGTACAGGGCTTAATTCTAAGCAACGCATTAAGAGCCCAAAAAAGCGCCGAAGATGAAAGCTATGAGATTGCGTTCAACAATTTGCGCTCCGAAGTTATCAAACTGAGAAACGAAGCTCTAGAAAAGGATAAAATTCTGCTTACGCTGGTAGACAAAGTAAAAGAAGGACGAAGCTGCTTCAAAAACCCAGGCCGAAGCCCAAAAGCGTGAAATTAAAGATCTTCAGAAACAGCTGGCTAGAGCTAGAGAGGAGCGCGTGCTTGAGGAAACAAAACGAGAACTCAGTGATCATATGGTCAACAAGTTGGAGTTAAGAGTTAAAGAGCTTCGTGCTTCTCAGAGGAACTGTTATGTTAAATCTGTAGAATGCGTGAATAAAATTAAGGCCAGCTTCGCCAGCGTGGGCGCCTTCTCCAGCGAAGAGAATTTCTCTCGAGGCAATCCCGAAGGTCCACTGGAATGGATTAGTCATGAAGCAGAGGCCTTCAAGGAGATCCTGAGCAGTCGCGGCGACATCTGCGCTTTTTCGGGCGCCAGAGGAATTGCTTCTGTCTTAGAGAAGAAAGGTTGCGGGCATGTAAAATTTTTAGCTCAGTCCGAAGCTGCCTTATCTTCCGAAGACATCAAGGACCCCTCGGCCGAAGCAAGCGTGGTTGGTGGCAAATTTTTTACTGATATCTGGAACGACGGCGGCCGAGGAATGGCGCAAGAAATCATCCAAAGGAGCGAAAAAGGCATCCATGACGCTAGGAAAGTGGCGGAAGCTGCCGAAAGGAGTACAGAGCCCGAAAGGCAATTAGGTACCAATTAGTCGCTCTTGTTGTGTTGTAATTTTTATTTCAAACTTTGCTCACGGTTTGTAATAGTAATGAAGAAATATTCTTTTCCCTCAGAAGCTGCCGAATCGCCTACCGACCCGCACACAAAAGGGGATGATGAAATTAAACAAATGGTCGAAGCTATCATGGACAAAGTTGTTGATCAGCTTCTAAATGAAGCCGCCGAAGCAGTATTAAGAGAAGACTAGATGCTATTAGAAAAAACATTTAAATTGTAATCTATGTAACATTTTGCACATTTGAATGTAATGAACAAGTTTCTTTTCATTATTCAATTCTTTACGATGCATGAAACTCTACATACATACCATTTTTGAGCCTTCGGCGAAAAAACACCTTCCCTTCTTTTCATGCTTCGTGAAGAAAATATTCTCCGTTAAAACTGTTCTGATAAGACACATCCATGCTTCGTGAAAGCATTCTCCGAAGCTAAACAATTTTGATATTGCTCTGATGAAGCTCATCCATGCTTCGTAAAAACAGCCTCCGAAGCTGTTTTCCGAAGATTATCATTATATTCCCTCGTGACTTTGCACAATTTGCACTTTCTCAAATCATTCTTTCGAAGGTTAATACTGTGTGCCCTTCTTTTGCCGTATGCAACATGATGTATGATGCTTATGCTATGCGAAATGATGTGATGATGTTATGTTATGCAAATGACGTCTGTTCCGAAGATACACACAAAATACATTCGTAAGCTCTGCATTCCCTTAGGAACGTCTTTGGAGCTTCTTCGCCTTTTACTTAGACGGTATAAGCTCTGCATTCCCTTAGGAACGTCTTTGGAGCTTCTTCGCCTTTTACTTAGACGGTATAAGCTCTGCATTCCCTTAGGAACGTCTTTGGAGCTTCTTCGCCTTTTACTTAGGCGGTATCAGCGTTGACTTTTCGCTGTATGCTCTGCATTCCTTTAGGAACGACTTTTGAGCAGAGAACTTACACTGCGCTCCCTTTGGAACGGCTTTTTGTGACTTCATGAACTTACTCTGCGTTCCTTAGAACGACTTTCTGTTACTCCGAAGGATTTTTAATACTTCGAAGGTCCTCCTTGTTAACACAAAAACTTCATCAACTTAAGCCTGTGGAGAAAATAGATTTCCTCATGGGAAACAGCGAAATTATTACATAGAAACTATCAATGTTTTTTGCTACAGAGAATAGAACTAAATGGAAAAGACTGCTATCAAGGGTAGGATATGTGTCAATAAATGTGCTTCGACTCTGGCACAGTGCTGTTGACTGTGCGAGCTTCGGATTGCTCTCTACGATCCCTTTGGTGCAGAACATATTGGCTCCCTTCTGGCTGCTGGCCTTGTTGCAGCGGAGGTGGGGGCGGGGGCTGTTGCCACGAAGCTTGAGATTGACTTGCCGAAGCTACAGAGGCTGCAGGGTGGTTGCCCACGTACTCCGGGATGTAAGGCTGATGGTACGAAGCGGTATGCATGACCTGCTTCGGCTGTCCCTGTTGCGCTGCAGCTTCTGCTAGCTCCTTTTGTTTCTGGATGGTAACATGGCACATCCTGGTGGTATGGCCCTTGTTCTCACCGCAGAATAAGCAAAATGTCCTCCTTGGTTGGTCCCCAAATCTCCCGCCGAAGCCCCTGGCGCCTCTGCCTCTTGGAGCTGGTGGCCGAAAGAAAGTTTGCTGCTGCCCCGAAGCCTGTGAGGAGCACTGCGGCCTGTTCTGCTGACTCCCCTTGTCATCATTTTGAGTGGAGTTGTGAATGGACCTGACATGCCTCGGATAAAATCTTCCCCCGAAGCCCCTGGTCATCTCAGAAAATCTGAAGGCCTCCTCCCTTCTTTGGCGAAAGTCATTATCAGCACGAATGTACTCGTCCATCTTTTGGAGCAGCTTCTCCAAAGTCTGAGGAGGCTTTCTAGCAAAGTATTGAGCTGCAGGCCCAGGACGAAGCCCCTTGATCATGGCTTCGATAACAATTTCATTGGGCACCGTTGGTGCCTGTGCCCTCAAACGCAAGAACCTTCTGACATATGCCTGAAGGTATTCTTCATGATCCTGAGTGCACTGAAACAAAGCTTGTGCAGTGACCGGCTTCGTCTGAAATCCTTGAAAGCTGGTTAACAGCATATCCTTCAGCTTCTGCCATGAGGTGATTGTCCCTGGTCGAAGGGAAGAATACCAGGTCTGAGCAACATTCCTGACGGCCATGACGAAAGACTTCGCCATGACTGCAGCATTGCCCCCATACGAAGACACTGTTGCTTCGTAGCTCATCAGGAACTGCTTCGGGTCTGAGTGGCCGTCGAACATGGGAAGCTGAGGTGGCTTATAGGATGAAGGCCAAGGTGTAGCCTGCAGCTCAGCAGACAGAGGAGAAGCATCATCGAAAACAAAATTTCCCTGATGGAAATTGTCATACCAGTCATCTTCGTTGACGAAGCCCTCCTGATGAAGGTCTTTCTGCTGAGGCCTTCTGTTTTGCTCATCATGGGTAAGATGGCGGACTTCCTTAGAGGCTTCGTCTATCTGCCGTTGCAACTCAGCTAGCCGGGCCATCTTCTCCTTCTTCCTTTGCACCTGTTGATGTAGGATCTCCATATCCCTGATTTCTTGGTCTAGCTCTTCCTCCTGAAGCGTTGGGCTGACGGCCTTTCTCTTCTGGCTTCGGGCGTCCCGAAGAGAGACGGTCTCCTGGTTGTGGTCCAGCGGTTGCAGTGCTGCAGCCCCAGCCGCTGAAGCCTTCTTCGGTGCCATAGCGAAGGTCTACAGCTTCCGAAGGTGTTCAAAAAACTCGAAGTGGAAGTGAGTTCACCGGAGGTGGGCGCCAATGTTGGGGACTTGTTCTCAAATGCTTCGGATTAAGAACAAGGCAACATAAAAAGTGTTAAATGTTAAGGCCCTTCGTCCTACCAATCATTATTCCCCTTCGGGAATAATGAGCTCCGGACGAAGGTCACAAGAAACATACCTTCGTAAATTCAACAAGTAATAACGAAGGATTCATATAAAGCATGAAATGTAAATCATAGAATCATTTCTATTTTATTAACACAGAGAAATAGAAATGATTACAAATTACAAATGTACCTTCGGTCCTGAGAGAAGGTAAAAAGTACAAGCGTGACGCAAATGCCAATGCCAAGTCAGCGTGAACAGTACGGGAGTACTGTTCATCTATTTATAGACGTGGGACGCAGCCCACATAAAATTACATTCATGCCCTCTACAATCGCCAATGACTTTATGAAAATCTGTCAAGGTCCACGTAGTCTTTTCATCTCTAAGTCGGTTCCCCCCTCTGCCATCGCGCCGAAGCTTCCCTGCGCATGGCTTCAGCTGCGCTCGACCTTCGTCTGGTTCAGGCTTCATCCTGGTCGTGCTTCATATTCATAATTCTGAGTCCGAAAATACCTGTTCACATAATCCACTTGGAAAACATTGTCAAATCATGTTTTTGAGGACCTTCGGAGGACGAAGGCCCCCAACAAGACTAACCCCAGTCTCCTTGTGCACTTGTTGTGTCAAAAAAAGTTGTTGTTTGATGTCTAGTTGCACAAACCCTATCAAGGCCATGTTTCTGTCCATAGATCCAGTCCCGAATCTTCGTAGCATTTTTGCTACTCATCCTAGCAGATCTTGTTTTTCTACTTCTCCTTTGACTGAATTTAGTAATCTTTTTCCTGGTGAATCATGTTGTGGCTTTACCATCCAAATCTCCAAACCCTTTAGTGATTCTGCCTCATTATCTGGTTATCTGCTATAACCTGTTCTCAAGTATCGGATGTTGATCTTGCCTAAATCTCTCATTTCTGGTCATTCTCATACCCCCTTCTCCGAGGATCATGACGCTTGTTTTATCAACTTATCTCTAAACGACATATCCATGTGGATTAATGAATGTTGTTGTTATCTTTGGATCTCTCATGTCTCTAAAAGCTTATCAATCTCGATCTCATGGTTGGTTCCTCCTCATATTAAATATCGTATCAATCTTTGGCTGATAATCCCCGTGATGATCATAAAATAGTTCTCTGAGTTGAATAAAATTCCCATGTGATGCTCTTTTGCCAACAATCTTTGCTTCAACTCTGGTCACATTCTTATTTTCTGAGCCATACTATAATGGGCTCCATCTATCTGTGCTATGTGATTTCTCATTGGTTGCGTTGGTAATGGTGTTATGACTAACGACTGATGGTGCCGCGACGAGACCGAGAGCCTACTATGGTGCACACATGGTTGAGCTGCTCGGCACGCGCTGGTATCGTGGTTAATAGTTGTGATCCATTGTGAGGCTATACCGATGTGCTGTCTTTTATAAACATTCTCTCCGAGTGATCGCTGCATTTTGTCTCAGCATGCCGCGATATTCTATCCAAATCTGTCTCCAGTATCTTGTCAGATACCCTCTCATGAATTTGCATCTATCTTCAGTCTGGGAGTTACATGCTTCTCCACCCTTAAAGATTCTCATTCGAATCTCGGGACGAGATTCTGTTTAAGAGGGAAAGGCTGTGACACCCCAGGTGTCTATTTCGCGTTATGTCGGGAGATTAATCCTAATCTCGGATGCTCAGTAAAAATTTCTATTTCTCGATCGTGCCTATCTCTGTTTATCAGGCTTTCTCTTGGAAGTTCACCGAATTCAGAGTTAATCGATCGCGAGAAACAACTAATTTTGGAGCGTGTTAAAACTTTTAATTCTCGGAACTAATGCGGACTCGAAGATCATTCTCGAATTATAAATCTCGTCTGAAGCTCTTTAAATCAAACTCTCGACGACTGTTATCTGATCTGAGCCCGAATCTAATTCCTCAAAACTTCGATCTATGTTTGACTATTTTATCCGGGTCCGTATTCTCCAACGGGATAATCAGTATGTCGCCCTCTAATTAATTCTTATCCGACTCGACTTCATACCTCTGCGTTCGATCCCGATTTAAAAATCAACACCGGCGATGATTTTTAAATGTCGCGATTTGTCTCTTTCAATCAAAAAGCCGAAAGCTGGTCGTATCCCGAGACAATTTATTTTCGAATCATGCGTAGGAAATTATTTTCGAGCGAAATCAAATTAGACTCTCGGCCAAATTAATCGCTCAATCTTCCGTTCGTCCGAACTCCAGCTCGCTCTGTTTTTACACAGACGACTTCCATGAGAGCATTTTTTCGGGAATAATTTAGCGCGACCCGAGTACGTGTTTTGGGCCAAGCCCGTTCCAGCCCGGCCCATTTGGCCCATTTGAAACCCTAACCCTAGCCTGCGTCTATAAATATGGACCCCTTCCCTTGCCCTTGGCCATTTTTCACTCCCACCCCTATTCTTTTGCAACCGCCACAACCTTCTGCCTCCTTCTCCCACACGGCTGCAAGCATGAGCTTTTCCTCCATGGCCGGCGCACAGGAAGCCGTAGGCTCCTTCACGCACGCCAGCGCTGGAGCTCCTTCTCCCTCGCGCGGGCCTGCTCCAGCCGAGCTCCTGTCCATGGCGCCCTCCTCCCTAGCTTCCCTCGCGCAGGAGCAGAAGCTGCCATGGCACCTCCCTCTGCTCCATGGCCCGGCCATGGTGGCCGCCGAGTTCTCTGCTCCTCCCTCGCGCAGCAGCAAGCCGCGCGGTGCCCTAGGCACGACTCCACCTCGACCAGTGCTCCGGCCATCTGTCACGGCATCCAGGTTCCCTGTGTCTCCTTCCTTGGCTCCAGCCCCTTCCATTCAGCTCCCTGGACGCTGGTGTTTATTCTCCCCATGGTCGGATCCCCCTGCGAGGGACGCCGCGCAGGATGCCAGCACCCCTCTCCGAGCTCCCTCCCTCTCCAATGCAGCAGCACGTGAGCTCGACCCCTTCCTCCTTTTCCCTAGTGCGGCAGCAGGGAGCCCCTGCTTGGGCAGCAGCCATGGCATCCAACTTCACTGCGCAGCGGTGCCGATCCAAAATAGCGGCCCCGGATCCCCTCCGCACTACGTGCTTCACCGGATCGGCGCAGCCCCAACATCGACGCCGTTCACCTCGGTGAGACCACGACGATCTTTGTTTGATTCCGCATTGGCATTGTTCTTCGGTGATTAAGTGTGTATATGTGTTGTTTTGTTTTGTTTTGTTTTGTTTTGTGGAGGAGAAGGCAAGCCGCTCAACGCTCGTCGATGTGCGAAGCTATGCACAAATTGGAATCACCGTCGTTCTTGTAAACGCCGTTTGAGTTTGTTTATGGTGAGCCGATGCATGTCACTCTCGATCGACTCGATTAATTATTTTGAATGGATGTGTGTAAAATGTTTCGGTTATGCGCATTGGTAGGATCGCGTTTGCGATTGGAGAACAAGAGGTTAATTGATGTGTGCGATTTGTAGTTAGCCTAATTAGGTTTTGGTCGATGATGTGCATGTGTGATTATGTGTGTGAAAATATAGTTGTATGAATGGAAGCGTGTAGAGAAGAAAAATGAAGTAGAGAAGAACTCCGATGTTTTTATATTTTGATAGTGAAAATATGCGATGCGTTGTTTGATGCGAAGACTAAGTTTAAATAAATAAATTTGGATCATGTTTTAGGGAATGCATCGGTAGATGTTTATGTGAAGAGGGTATTGGTTTTATGCATGGGATCGGTGAATGTGATAATCGATGCGAATGAGGAGTATGAGTAATCCGGTTGGAGTCACTTGTGCAGTTGATGTCTTGTGCGTGTTGTGGGGACACGTAGGTGCGTGGGTGAGCCGATATGTTATTTGGTTGTTGGATTGGATATATATGTAGGTGCAATAGTTCTTTTGTGCGTCGTAGAGATTGGTCACGGATGTATTAATTGTTTGCTAAAGCACTTCGTCGTAAAGTAGTGTGTTAGTTGGGGTAAAATAAATAAAGCGTAAAACATGCTTAGTGGTTTCCATAGTCGGCTAATGAGTTAGTCTATGTTAAATATATTTTATGCAATCATCGTGGTGTTGGTTGGATGTGATAAGTAGATTGGAAGTGTGGGTTTGCCTGAGCACGGTGTTGTCAAATGTGTATGCCGAAATGCGTAGTAGTAGTGATTGCGTTAAGTTGAACTGAAGTGTCTCGAGTGCACGCCACAATATGGTTGTATGCGAGACATGGCAAAAATAGAGTGTGCTCGACATGAGTGTTTGGTCAATATAGGTAGAAATTGTCTTGGCTTAATTAGAGAGGTGATGTCATGCCATACGTAGTCATCACTTCCTCTACAATTATAAGTCGAGTCTATACGCGTTAGGCGTTCCTTAAATTGTGCTTCACAAATAAGTGTATGATTGTGCTTATGACTTGAATAGATGTCTTCGAGTGAACTAATAGGTTCCTAAGGCAATTAGGTGTAGTGTGTTTATAGTGACGCTTTATCCCAAAAGGTGTTAAGTCTGCGCATAAATAAGAGATAAGTGTATTTTATGTAGTCTGGATTGATTTTGAGTGCATGTGTCGCAAGAAATGAATTACTGCGCACATAGGCGATGAATGGGTGTGATGAAGTGATGACATGCCGAAGTAGTCATCGCTTCCTTTGCGGATAAGTCAAGGTCGTGTGTGATGATGCTATGTACGTGGTGAATGCATTTGTTAAATGTATGTGATAATTTTAGTGCACTAAATGACTTGAATAAAATTTGCAAGTCGAATTGTTGGTTCTAATTTGATTGTCTTAACTCGAACAAATAGTAAAGCGTTAGAGTAATTCAAGTCTCTCGAACGCGGCGATTCTTGAATTATATAGGAGCTGAAATTTATTGATTGCTGTTTTGGACTGCACGTACTGTTTTAGTTGTGTTGTATGTTTGATGAACTAAATTATGTTTTCTGTAAATATGTGCTATAGAAAAGTGGTAGATAACTTTATTATCTTGCTGGTATTAAAATTTGACAGCCATAGGTCTGACAGTTTAGGAGTTATGCTTTTTACAAATTCAGTAACTGAATCTGTCCAATTTCTGTACAGATTTCAGAGACTGTACTGTTTGCTTAAGTTAATGTATGAATCAGTCCTTGTAGATTATAAGAAAGTTGTAGATGCTTTTCTTATCTTGCTTGTGTTAAAATTTCATAACTAAATGCCTGACGGTTTAAGAGTTATGAATTTTACAACTTGGTTGCTGTGTTCTGTCCACTGACAGAACAGATTTCGAAAACTGAATTGTTTGATTCAGTTCAACATAGAATCAATTCTTGGTGGTTATAAAAGTTATGTAGTGCTTTTGCCAAGCTTTCCAAAAAGTCTTGGATCACTATTTTTGATGGTATGAAGATTAAGTTATGGATGTTTAAAGTGTGAAGACTGAATCTGTCCAGTTTTGGACAGCACAGTCTTCATAGTGTATTTTACCCTTAATACATGTTAAACTAGTCAGTGATGTTTATAAATAAATTGTAGAACATTTAATTATCTTTCCAGAAAGTCTAAAATCACTTTGTTTGGATGTCTTAATCTTTAGTTGTGAATTTTTGAAGTTGCAAGCCTGAATCTGTCCAAATCTGGACAGAGCTGCTGTGATTGCACTTTTTGACTTTGCTAAGTGATGAATCAGGGTGAGGTGAAAATACCAAAGTTGTAGTTCACTTTTTAAGCTTTCTAGAAAGTCCTAGTTTGCTATGTTTGGATTAATATTTGAAGAGCTATGACTGAAACAAACACCTGCTGTGCTGCTGTCCTGAATTTGTTATGTTTGGTGGATGCTCTACTCTGTTGTGTTTGACTCGAGTCGACTGTTTTCCTCGTTTGATGATTAGTTGAACCCGCAGTACTGATAATTAATTAATACAATTGGGCCTAATTATATAAGTAACAAGTATACATCTTGCTAAGTTAGTGAACCTAATTAGTGCGGGTCTAATAAGTGTTTGCCTAGTGAATAATTTTAAAGCCCAATTAAGTATCTAGTTCCTTTTCAACTAAGTCTATCTATATATAAGTCGTAGCGAACTTGTGTACTTAACTAATTTAATGTTAGGTAACTAATGGATGATTAACGTCAACGTTGTAAACACTTGTGCTCATGCTTGTGTGGTCATGTTTGTATTGGTTAAGTAAAGTAAGCGTCGTCATCTTTCCAGTGGTAGTAGCTATGTATGCCCGAGGACGTGTAGATAAGTAAAGCTAACATGTGGTTGTCTGCGGTGTCTCCACTTTAATGTTTAGTTCGCCACTGTGTCTTTGTATATCTTGTGCTATTTTTGTGCTACTTTCATTATATTCATACATATGCATCTTGCACCTCATATAGGGCCGAGAGATGATGATCGAGCTAGTGATGTGGTGCCAACCACAAGATGCAGTCGGTGGACGACCCAAGAAAGGGTGGACTTAACCAGTGGATGCTCGCCAAGAGAGTACCTCTCCCAGCAAACACTATCTAAGTGTTAAAATAAAGGCAAGCCCCGGTTTATGCATAACCTGTTAATTATGCTATTTTACTACACTTATTGTTTGTAGGATTGAATGTGCACTTAAGTGTAGGAGTTGTTTGAAACCTTAGTTGCATGATCTCAGGAATCCTTTTGAGATGAATACTAGTATGCTAGGTCGAGTAGCTGCTTTATTAATTAGGATCTCGGTAGTAGTCGAGTGATTTTTCTAGCACTCGCGCGAGGTCAGGAATTGGTTGTACCCACTTTCATGTCACAATGATGCTGGTCTGTGGACAACAATCCATGGGGATTGGTTGTCTACGAGATGAGAAATTGGAATAAGGATTAATGTGCGGATACCTGTATCAAGTGTTTGAACGTACTAAGCACATGCCGAGAAATATGGTAAATCGGTAAGCCTAGTACCTGATTGAACCTGGCAGTAGACTTTGCCCCTCACGCGACCTGAGACGTGGTCTCCCATTCCGGTTATGGTGGGTACAAGTGCGGTCACTACACGACGACAGTCGGGGTCAGTGAGGCATTGTACGCCAAGGCGGTGAGCCCTGACCTGCTGACGGGGAATCGATGGGGACGATTGATGTGTGGGGACGGAGTGCCTCGCCACGTCGTGTGTTTAGGTTTACCTTGCAAGGATAAAAACTCGATTCAAATCGTCTGCTTCTCGCAGCTAATGAGACTGCTTGATCCATTGTACTGCATTGAGTAATAAGTGGAAATGAGGTGACTGGCAAAAGATGTTGATTGATAAAATGTTTAAAAGGATCATACTAAAACTTGAAAAGCTAAAACTTGTTTTTAGACTCAGCTAGTGCTTTTGGCAAACCAAACCCCACAGCCAAACAGCTGCATGTATAGAGGTAGAGGAGTAGACTCCTCACACCGGGTAAGTCTAGCTGAGTATTAGTATACTCAGCCTTGCTTGTGGCATAATTTTTGCAGGAACCACCTTGATTTGGTTGATGGTGTGACTTGGCCTTTATCCCTGCCACCGGGATAGATGGTCGAGGGGGTTATTGCTTCCGCAGGAGAGGACTAGGAGGAGTAGCGTGGCCAGGCTTCGCCATGTTACTCGGTTTTTCTCGGTTAGTTATTTCCGCTGCATTAAAATTTATGGTTATTATTTCTAAAACTCCGATAATGTAATCACTAATGATACTTATTAAATTTGTGGTATTATGTTTTATTGTATTTCTCTGTGCCTCACCTTCGAGTGAGCTAGTGGTATTCGATCCTGGTTAAGTGGCTTTATCGGACTAGATCCGAGGGACTGACGGTTTATTCCTATTTAAGTGTGGTCTAGCCTCTAAGGCGGGATTTAGGCACTTAAGTTGGAATAATTCGGGCGGTTCCGCCACACGCCTGCCCGATGCCCAAGAACTGGGTCGCCGGCGGCGAATCGTCGTCAAGCCCACCGGCGGCCGGGTTTTTGCCCGCGGTCAGCCGGTTTGCCCCGCCCCGTCAACCGCTGGCGCCGTCTCCCCTCCCGCTCTCCCTGACGCGTGGGCCCCATGGAAACGGTGCCGTCTCTCGCGCGCCCGCGCCGTTTCACGCACGGCTGGGCCGGATTTCGCCCCCCCCCCCCCCGACCCACCAGAGCCAAAAACCTTTTTCTTTTTTCTTTTCCATCCTTTTTCTCCTTTAGTTATTTATATCTCAATATTTTATGTACCAAAAATTATCAAAACGCTTTCTAAGTCACATAAAATGATAATGTTAGAATTTGACACACTCCACTCAGTAAACCACTGTTGATGTATTGTTTATTGCCTGTTTTACTAGAAGAAGTGGGGACCGTCGATCCGGAACCCGTAGCCCCGGAAGAAGGGCAGGAGCCCGACCTCCCAGAGATAAATCTTTTGTGCCAGGAAAGCTTCGACGAAGGCAAGTCCATCCTTCCCTTGATGCATAATTACCTATTCTTTCTACCACTACCTAAGCCGGGATTACGGGTGGAATATTTGCATTGTGAGCAGAGAGATAGCCCGCATTAACATACATCTTTTGGATACAAAATGTGGGATGGGAAAAGGGCAGTGTGTTTCTTCAAACGAGGTTTTAAAAAATGTGCGATGAAGGGTATTCGCCCTCATCACCTTGTGAGTGGGATGATCAGGGACTCCCTGGTTTAGGGGAGGGCCTAAGGTGATGGCTCAGCTAGTTTAGGCGTGAGCAGAAGGATTGTCCCCTCATATAAGGATTGGTTTGTCATCTTTCACTACCTGTACTCATAATAGTATAACCACTCAAGACTGTGTGGGCAGTCACTCAATCCGAACTCGTACGGTCCAACCCCAGGGTTATGAAGGCTAGGGAGCACCGGGAGGATAAGGAGGGGGAATGTTTTGTCCGGTTTGGACATGGTGGTAGCCTGACTCCTTCCGGTATAACCGTTAAGGTTAGGACTTGCGAGGAAAGAAAGAGATTCGGCATTCGGGTCTCACGACAGTGAGATCGCAGAAACCAGACTAGTGGGTAAAGTGTACCCCTCTGCGCAGAGTTCAAACCTATTTGAATAGTCCATGTCCACTGGTATGGACGAGTCTGGTGTGGTATGACAATTAGTGTTTTATGACCTCCATGAACAGGGAAATGTGTGTGTATAAGTGCAGTTCGGAAAAGAAAACAAGGCCACGGGAGCGGGAAGCTCAGTGGTGGTTGAGTATTGTGTTATTTTTTTATTTCCTTGGGAAAACCCTAAATAAACTGCCTTTCTCTGAGAAAAAGAAGAGTGACTTCAACTCCACCATATAAAGCATGTATGATATAGGTCTCTTTCTCTTAACGGGAGCGGGATGGGCTTGCGGAATACCTAGTGTATTCACCCAGATTTATTTATGTTTTTCAGTAGCCGAAGACTTCTTTTCTGCTATGCTTGATTGAGAGGGTTGTGTCTGCACCTAGTTCTGCCTGTGGATTGGGCTAGTGTACCTTCTACTGCGCTTTGTATTTTAGCTCTCTCGAGCTTGTACCCTGGTATTATAATAACCTTTATTCGAACTCTGTACTATTTTAAGTAAGGAATGTGGTTACTAGCCTCCTGGGACTAGTAATTGTTCCACATTTGAGTCCCATAGGATCAGGACGCTTCAGGTGGTATCGGAGCCATAGGACTGGCCGTAGGTCGCAGCCCTGACCTTAAAAGTTTGCCTTAAAAGAAAATACCTCTTACCCCAAGAAAAATCTTCTCTCCTTTCCCCCGATATTAATAGACCCTTCTTTTCCTATTCCAGATGGAAGACTCTCTGGTCATTAGGACATCCTACTGCTCAGAAGTGGAGGGGTTCCCACATCTGTTGCGAAGTTGTGCGCTTCGCATGGGGATCCACAAGAAGCCAGAATATGTCTGGAAGGAATATCTCGAGAATGGAATGGAGAAGTGCTCTATGGCAGTCTACCTAGGAGAAAGCCAAAACTACCCGAACCGCCCTTCTTTCCAAGTCACTTTCACCGGACACCGCTTCCCAGATACTTGTCAAAATGTTGCCCGAAAAGCCCTCTGACAGCTATGCCAGAACTACAGCAGATTAGTCTTTGAAACCCCCCTTCGCTACTTTCCACCCAGCAACAAAAATACCCCCGCCTGGAGGAAAAGACTTCAGGCCCTGTCAGGGAGAGATCCTACCAAGGATGACCCCACCATCGTCTACATGGCTGGATACCTCCACACTCTTGATAACCAATATGATGACCTTGCCTCCCACTGCACTCACCTAAACTCCCGGGTGGAAAGCCTGGAGCAACAAGTCAGGGAACTTACAAGGGAAAAGGCGTCCCTCCAAGAGAGTCTCGAGATAGCGGAAGGCGAGGAAACCAACACCCGTGAAGCCTACCGAACCCTGAAGATGGATTACGACAAGAAGCTAAAGAAGCTCGCCCCCGCAAAGAAAATCCGCAAGAAGACCAGAAGCCAAGGATGCCAGACTGAGCAGAAGGATGAAGCCCCTCCAGCCCTACCTCCTACCAGGATAGAGAACTCGTCCGACACCAAGGAAATGTCCCTAGCTAGCCTTGATGACCTTCTCAAGGAATTTGGGGACACTTTAGAGAAGGAGTTCGGGAGTACCCTAGATAGCACTCGCGTGTAATGAACTTGTGGTAGCTGTATGCTGTAATGAACTTGTGTAATGAATAAAGTAACTTGTTGAAAAAAAAATTGGCATGTGCATGGTAGTAACTCTTTCCCCTGGAAGATGGCTTCGGATAAAACCACGCCTACCGCCTCCGGGATTGGAGCAGGGTTTCCCCTAGGAGCAGAAGGAGAATTCATGGATGTATTTCCGGAAGAGTTGCCTGGAATGTCACCTGAAAGAGGAGTGGAGTTCTACATAGATCTCATTCCTGGCACTGCGCCCATCGCAAAGAGACCATACCATATGGCCCCCACAGAGTTAGCAGAATTAAAACTCCAGATCACAGAGCTGCAACAAAAAGGGTACATCTGTCCCAGTTCGTCTCCCTGGGGGGCACCCGTCCTTTTCGTCACCAAAAAGGATGGAAGTATGAGAATGTGTATTGATTACCGATCCTTGAATGAAGTTACAATCAAAAATAAGTATCCACTCCCTCGGATCAACGATCTCTTCGACCAGCTACAAGGAGCCAAATATTTCTCCAAGATAGACCTAAGGTCTGGATATCACCAACTGAGAATCAAGGAAGCAGATATTCAGAAGACTGCATTCGTCACCAGATACGGACAATATGAGTTCATGGTAATGCCGTTTGGGCTAACGAACGCACCCGTCTTTTTCATGAACCTCATGAATAAGGTATTCATGGAAGAACTAGATAAGTTTGTCGTAGTCTTCATCGACGACATCCTTATCTATTCCAAGAATCGCAAGGACCATGAGCGTCACCTTCGAATCGTCCTTGGAAGACTCAGGGCACGTCAACTCTATGCTAAGCCCAGCAAATGTGAATTCTGGTTAGAAAAGATAGCCTTCCTTGGGCATATCTTGACTGCAGAAGGAATAGAAGTAGACCCATCCAAGGTAGAAGCAGTTTCAAAATGGAAGCAGCCATCCAACGTTAGTGAAGTGCGAAGCTTTCTGGGAATGGCAGGATATTACCGCCATTTTATCAAGGGATTCTCCAGCATAGCAAGACCTATGACCGAACTCCTCAAGAAGGACAATAAGTTTGTGTGGACCCCAAAGTGTGAGGAAAGTTTCCAGATCATAAAGGAAAAGCTCACGACCACGCCCGTTTTGACACTACCAGATATACACCAAGATTTCGTCATCTTCTGTGATGCTTCAAGGCAAGGCTTAGGGTGTGTCCTGATGCAAAATGAGAAAGTTATTGCTTATGCATCCCGCTTACTCAAGTCGCATGAGCAGAATTATCCCACCCACGATTTGGAATTGGCAACCATAGTGCATGCCCTAAAAATATGGAGGCACTATCTCATTAGGAACAAATGCCACATCTTCACCGATCACAAGAGTCTGAAGTATATCTTCACTCAGCCAGACCTCAACCTCCGTCAAAAAAGATGGCTTGAACTGATCAAAGATTACGACCTTGAGATCCATTACCACCCCGGAAAGGCCAACGTGGTAGCAGACACCCTCAGCCGAAAACCTTTCGGAATTAAGGGAACCAACTTTTTAGAAGATTGGAAGAAGGAATCAGCTCAGCTGAATGCATGTCTGGGAGACAATGGTAGCTTAGAAGTCAAGCCAATGCTAGAAGACCTCATATGCTAGGCTCAACGCCTGGACACGGAGACAGCGAGACTTATGGAAAAATCTCGCAAAGAACAACTTCCGGACCTTAGGACAGATGAACAAGGAGTCCTTTGGTTCAAGAACCGTCTGTGTGTACAAAAAGGGGAGGCACGGGAAGTCCTGCTCAATGAAGCTCACAACTCAGCCTACTCCATCCACCCAGGAACCACCAAGATGTACCTAGACCTCAAAACCAGATACCGGTGGAGAGGGATGAAGAAAGAGATAGCACAGTATGTGGCCTGGTGTGACACCAGCCAACGAACAAAAGCCGAACACCAGAAACCTGCAGGCCTACTGCAGCCCCTCCAGTGCCCGAATGGAAGTGGGAGGAAATAGGCATGGATTTTGTAACCGGACGCAAAAAGGGAATGACTCTATCTGGGTAATAATAGACCGTCTCACCAAGGTGGCCCACTTCATTCCAGTGAAAACCACTTTTGGAGGAGCCACCCTTGCCCAGATATATCTTAAAGAGATAGTCAGACTCCATGGTATCCCTCGGAAGATAGTGTCAGATAGAGGGACACAGTTCACTTCAAAATTTTGGAAGAGCCTTCAGCAAGCTATGGGCACCAAGTTAGATTTCAGCACCGCCTATCACCCCCAGTCAGATGGTCAGACGGAAAGGGTCAACAAGGTCCTTGAGGATTTATTAAGAGCCTATGTGTTGACGTTCGACAGAAACTGGGAGTCCAGTTTGCCGTATGCCGAATTCTCATATAACAACAGCCATCAGGCCAGTATCAAGATGTCACCGTTCGAAGCATTGTATGGACGAAAGTGCCAGACCCCCCTAATGTGGTCCAATGTAGGGGAAAGGACACTAGAAGTACCCGCCTTTGTTAAAGAGGCCGAAGAGAAAGTTGCCCTGATCCGCAAGAGGTTACTTGAAGCTCAGAGTCGACAGAAAAGTTATGCAGACAACAGACGGAGAGAACTCAGATTTGAGGAAGGAGACTTCGTATACCTCAAGGTCTCCCCGATGCGTGGGGTCAAAAGGTTCCAAATGAAAGGAAAGCTAGCACCACGATTCGTCGGCCCCTATCTCGTCATTGGCAGAGTGGGACCCGCAGCATACCGCCTTGAATTACCAGAATCCATGTGAGATATTCACAATGTGTTTCATGTGTCTCAGCTCCATAAGTGCGTGCAAGTACCAGAAAACCACATCGAGGCAGAGACAATTTAGATTCAAAAAGATCTCCAGTACCAGGAAAAGCCAATAAAGATTCTTGACTCAGCAGTCCGAAAGACCCTCAACTCAGAAGTAAGACTCTGTAAAGTTCAGTGGAGCAGAGAAGGAGAAGAGGAAGCTACCTGGGAAAGTCAAGACTCTCTGAGGAGGGAATACCATTACCTTTTCCCGAGCCCCGTCTGAATCTCGAGGGCGAGATTCCTTTAAGTGGGGTAGGTTTGTAACATCCCAGATTTTCAACCCAAGGTTTGGAACCCTAATCTAACCCCCCCTATTTATCTCTCCCTAATCTTCCCTAGGTTTTCTCATCATATGCATACACTTTGTTTGATTAGAAGCACCTCACTTAGATTATATTTTTAGCACCTAAGATTATCTAGTTAATTAATTGTTCAAAAGAAAAGGATATAAAAATAGAAATAGAAATTGGAAAATAAAAATAAAAAAAGGAGAAACCTTTCTCCCCCCCCTGGCTAGGCCGATTCCCGGCCCACACCCGCGGCCACTCCCCCCCCCCCTCTCTAGTTGTTCAGCGAACAATTAGCTAGGCTCATCAGTTTCGCCACACCACCGCGAGCTTGGAACACCACTCCCCTACCCCCGATCCCAGCACGAACCTCACCGGCGACGACTCCCGCCGCGAAGCTCCGCCACTTCCCCGCGGTCAGCCCCCTCCCAGCCTCCTCTGGCAAAATTGGACCCCCCCCCCAAGCTCGCCAGCCCCTCCTCATGCTAGGGTGCCTGCCCGATGCCCAAGAACCGGGTCGCTGGCGGCGAATCTCCGTCGAGCCCACCGGCGGCAGGGTTTTTCCCCGCGGTCGGCCGGTTCGCCCCGCCCCGTCAGCCGCTGGCGCTGTATCCCCCTCCCGATCTCCCTGACGCATGGGCCCCGTGGAAACGTTGCCGTCTCTCGCGCGCCCGCGATGTTTCTCGCCGTGGGCCGTGGCTGGGCCGGCGCGCTCGCGCCCGCGCGCGCCCATGCGCCCAGCTGGGCCGGATTTCGCCCCCCCCCCCCCCCCCAGGCCCACTAGAGCCAAAAACCTTTTTCTTTTTTCTTTTCCATCCTTTTTCTCCTTTAGTTATTTATATCTCAATATTTTATGTACCAAAAAATATCAAAACACTTTCTAAGTCACATAAAATGATAATGTTAGAATTTGACACACTCCACTCAGTAAACCACTGTTGATGTATTGTTTATTGCCTGTTTTACTAGAAGAAGCGGGGACCATCGATCCGGAACCCGTAGCCCCGGAAGAAGGGCAGGAGCCCGACCTCCCAGAGATAAATCTTTTGTGCCAGGAAAGCTTCGACGAAGGCAAGTCCATCCTTCCCTTGATGCATAATTACCTATTCTTTCTACCACTACCTAAGCCGAGATTACGGGGTGGAATATTTGCATTGTGAGCAGAGAGATAGCCTGCATTAACATACATCTTTTGGATACAAAATGTGGGATGGGAAAAAGGGCAGTGTGTTTCTTCAAACAAGGTTTTAAAAAAAATGTGTGATGAAGGGTATTCACCCTCATCACCTTGTGAGTGGGATGATCAGGGACTCCCTGGTTTAGGGGAGGGCCTAAGGTGATGGCTCAGCTGGTTTAGGCGTGAGCAAAAGGATTGTCCCCTCATATAAGGACCGGTTTGTCATCTTTCACTACCTGTACTCATAATAGTACAACCACTCGAGACTGTGTGGGCAGTCACTCAATCCGAACTCGTACGGTCCTACCCCAGGGTTATGAAGGCTAGGGAGCACTGGGAGGATAAGGAGGGGGAATGTTTTGTCCGGTTTGGACATGGTGGTGGCCTGACTCCTTCCGGTATAACCGTTAAGGTTAGGACGTGCGAGGAAAGAAAGAGATTCAGCATTCGGGTCTCACGACAGTGAGATCGCAGAAACTGGACAAGTGGGTAAAGTGTACCCCTCTGCGCAGAGTTCAAACCTATTCGAATAGTCCGTGTCCATTGGTATGGAGGAGTCTGGTGTGGTATGACAATTAGTGTTTTACGACCTCCGTGAACAGGGAAATGTGTGTGTATAAGTGCGGTTCGGAAAAGAAAACAAGGCCACGGGAGCGGGAAGCTCAGTGGTGGTTGAGTATTGTGCTATTTTTTATTTCCTTGGGAAGAAACCCTAAATAAACTGCCTTTCTCTGAGAAAAAGAAGAGTGACTTCAACTCCACCATATAAAGCATGTATGATATAGGTCTCTTTCTCTTAACGGGAGCGGGATGGGCTTGCGGAATACCTAGTGTATTCACCCAGATTTATTTATGTTTTTCAGGAGCCGAAGACTTCTTTTCTGCTATGCTTGATTGAGAGGGTTGTGTCTGCACCCAGTTCTGCCTGTGGATTGGGCTAGTGTACCTTCTACTGCGCTTTGTATTCTGGCTCTCTCGAGCTTGTACCCCGGTATTGTAATAACCTTTATTTGAACTCTGTACTATTTGAAGTAAGGAATGTGGTTACTAGCCTCCTGGGACTAGTAATTGTTCCACATTTGAGTCCTAAAGGATTGGGACGCTTCATGCCACCAGCATTGATCTCAAGCACTTCAGGCAGCCCATTACCGCATCCCCTTGACAGCCCCACATCCACCCTCACCGCCTATGCACTACACACTGCATTGATCCCCACTGTCTGAATTGTGTGCCCCATCACCATTCTCTTGGCCCCAGGGATCATCCCAAGCACCCCCTCCAGCCTCTTGCAGTCACAATCGAAGCCGTCGGAGAACCTCCTCAGCCAGACCACAGCGTCCCAGCCTCGCACATACTCGGGCGCCCTGGCATTGTCGCCACCCTCGCCGCGGATCCACTCGCTGACCTCTGCATTGATCCGCTCAAGGCCATACTCGACGTTGGCCTCAAGGATCCCCCCATGGACGAACACCGAGTCGCCCACTACAAGCATGGAAGGGAGGTCGGCCAGGAACCGGCGCGAAATGGGCCCGTCGGGTCGGAGGGCGGCGAGGCGGGACCGCATCCCGTCCCAGAACTCCGGCTTGACGCCGGGGAAGGAGTTGGGCACGCCGAGAAAGGGGTTCCTCGACTGCAGGTCGAGGTGCTCGCCGCAGCGGTGCTTGATGGCGAGCACCGCGCGGTACCACCCTGCCCAGGCGCGTGGAGGGGTGGCGGGGCGGGCACAGGGTGGCGGTGGGGCGCGCGTGGTGAGGCACTGGTGGCGGGCAGGTAGCGGCGGACTGGCAGCGAGGCAGGTAGCGGCGGGCGCGCGCGGTAGACAGAGGGAAAAGAAGACAGACGCGCGGGGTGAGAGAGATTTAGGTTTTTGGGTTAAGTTCGAACGGTGTCCACATGGCCCACAAATTTAAGTTAAGAACGTGGGTACCCACGTTCCTAATACGATAAGTTCGATGGTTTTACCACGGGCCCACGAATTTAATATAAGAACGTGGTACCCACGTTCTTAAATTAACCCACGAACATAACTCAATTAAGAACGTCAGTACCCACATTCTTAAATTAACCCACGAACATTTATTAGTTTCTTGTAGTGGATATTTTCCTATTGTTTTTGTATTGGCGGGCGGTTTATTGTAAAAAACACTACCATCGTAAATGACCGCTGGATATCAATTGGACGCTTCCTATTTCAAGTTTGCATGATTGCACCGGTTGTTGAGTTTCCACCAGATACGTTGCCATTCAGGATTGCTCCCATGTACCACATACCAACACAACAGGATTTTTACGGCCCCAAGTCTCTACTATTCTTTAAGACACCAGTGTAGGCATCCACACCTCCGTGCGCCATGTTCTGCCGCGCTGCGCTCGCACCGCGTGTCCGCGCCCGCAGACTCTGCGTCCACCGGCTCCCATCGCATGCTTTCCCCACCGTGCATAGCTTCACCTCGACGCCTCCCCCACCGTGAGGACGCCGATGGAAGGTCGCGCGACCGCCTCCGCGATCCGTAGAATCCGCATCGCGCGTCCGCCCCAATATTCTCGCCTCGCCTCGCTCTCCATCGTGCCATTCCAGGGACCCTCCATCGCCGCCCCTGCCATCATTGCGTTATGCCCACGCTCCATCGATGGAAAGTGCCATTTTATGGACCCGCCCCGCCCCTGCGATCCTCGCCCTTCCAAGGACGCCCCTGCGCCCGTCTTGCCCAATCCCTCTCCTGGCTCGCGGGGTCCCGTGCCCGCCGCGCACCCCCGCTCCCCTCCACCCCAGACAGCCTTCGGAACTGCCCATGCTCAGGTTCGCGCTAGCTGCCTCACCCGCTCGCGAGGTCGACGAAGACAGATCTAAGGACGCCAGTGCCGCCCCTCTCCGAGCTCCCCCTATGGCCGCTGTGGGCGAGTGCCCCTGGGTAGCCGGTCGCCCCACTCTTTCCGCCTTCGAGCTCCGGCAATTGCAGAGCTGGCAGGGCACGGCCGACGCCATAATGGACATGGGTAGCCGGACTCTGCTGTCGGCCGTCAGTGGTGAGTGAGACAGCCCCACTCCACCCCACCTCACAACAGTCGTCGGTACTTCATATCTTTGGTCCACACAGAATTTTTCTCCTATATCCATGCAAGAATTTTTTACAGATTTCAGAGACCCATGAATAACTAATGCACAAAAAGCCCCCTCCCCACGTCGTTGGTATGAACAGCCAAGATAGATCGTGAGAAGAGGGAGCAGGAGATTATTGGCGAGGTTTTTACTTGTATGTTGTCTGTTGAGTACTTGAGTCGTGATGTCAAGATTAGTCTAGGCGGGTTCAAGGACCAGTGGGTTGCTGCACAATCGCATAGGAGCTTTTGTGCTGTGAATTTGGTATGAGGAGATTGGTGCTGCTAGAGATGTCACAGTTTCAGGGGCAAGCACAGATTGGTTCGTGTCTCTAGGGGAGGAATATCTGTGGATCGAATATTTGGTGCTGTGAGGGAAACTGGGTGAGCTGTGAGTTCATATGATAGGGCTAAGCTGACTTACTGGACCACCCTACCTGTGTGGTCACCCATGGACATCGAGATGTACCAACAGGTGCCACAGCCGCTGCCAGTCGACGTCGAGATGTGCGATTATCGGTCTCAGCCATGGCCCCTCATGGTGGTTGCGTCTGTCCTAGTGACTCATAAGGATGGTGGTGGCGCCACCGAATGGTGAGTTTGTCAACTTCACTGTAGAGTGCGACTAGATGCTCGTCGGCCTCAAAGGTTAAATTATTTTTGGTATATATTTAGGGGAACTGTTGGAGATTAAAAGAAAATCCATTCCCAATAATTTTTAGGCTGCTCCCAAAAACCATGTTTTTGGGTGACATCTTTTATCTTCATTCTTCCATTCCATGTCTACACTTGCTTAAAGGTGCCCTAATCAATTTAGTGAATGTGTTATCTACCATTCTACCTTAACTTAGCAACAATTGGTAGCAGTAGGGTCATTGTATTCCTTACCTTAATCTTGTGCCAGTGTCCAAAGGGACTATTAGAGGGAGTAGTATATTATCAGCAATTTGGTTGAGGGGTGCCCATGATTTACTGTTTGAGTTTAATACATGTTTTTTATTGAGTTATGTCAACTAAAAAAACTCTATATATGTACTTCTCTCTGTCTGAAGTAATCAAGTAAATAATATTTCAACCTATCAACGTGGAAATGGTTGTGTAAGTGTGCTATTTTACTGTCAGGTTTAGGTGCTTGATTCGGCAGAAAATTGTTTAGGCATCCAACGCTACGGTTTGGGGCTGAGATATAAAATAAGGTCCAGCACTTGTAGATCAAGACTGCAATCCAACTTATTTCTGAATCCAAATTGTAGGTTGATACGTCAGTGTCATGAAATTGAAAACGGATAGTTGTTTTTGGAAAAATAAAACTGATAGTTGTAGCATAGGCACAGGCCAAGAATCATTTTCTGACTTTTCTGCTTCTAGAGGTCACTTGGTTATTCCTGCACAACATTATCTGGACATGGATATTTATTTATTTGTTCCATTTTTTCATGGAGGCAGATTGATGGCGATGGAGGTACATGTTTCCTGTCGTCCTGCAATGCAAGCGAAACTGCCTGCTGCTGCGCTGATCAACAACTCCCTGACCAAATCCGGACAGCTTGGGACTGCATTGTTTGGTGCCATTTCAGAATACAGGAACATTTCAAGATTCATTTCTCCCATCTCTCAAACATCTACGAAGAACATAGGTCCATGCTATAGCTTTAGCTCGTCTTCTAATAGTAATGGATACATGGCTGGAAACTCTAGTGAGAGTGATGAAGACTATGTTAATTCTACTGTGCTAGAAGCAGGTAATTCTTCACACAAGATGGTCTGCTTTTATATGGAGAACGCCATACAACATTCAAGTTTTACTTAGGCTTTATTTATTTGGTACTCTAGACTTAATTTTCCTATGTGATTAGTTGCTTGACATTCCATGTTCCGCTCATCAGTCTCAAGCATCTTACTGTGTGAATGAAAAATCTGAATGCATTCCATTGCAACTTGTAATTTATCTTGTAATTGTACTGATATTGTGCCTCTGTTGCAAACTACTGTGCATATTATATCATCATTGGTACCATACAGTACTGATTTTATTATTCTTAGCATAGCTGTGAATTTTGATCGATAGTATTGTGCAAAAAACAGTACTGATTTTTCTCTTTAGGATACTGTAATGCTTGGCGCTGATTATTATGAAACTGTCACGAAAAGGGGAGAACTGCTTGCAGAAGAAAAAGTTCCTACTGGGATCAAAGAGAATACAACGATTCAGTATGAATGCATATTTTACTTCTACCACTAACTCCTTTGACATCATATTTTACTATTCAACCCTAATATATTCCCTTTTGCTCTCTGTAGAAAGTGCTCCATAGACAAGAATGCAGGGATAGGGAAGAAAGTGATAATCTCCAACTCTAAAGTAAGTTAACATTAAAACTTCGATCAAAGTTTGAAGAGGTAAATGTGGACGAGACAACTAACTCTGATGCACATGAAGATGGAGCTGATAAGGGACTAATGTTTCTCGGGGTAACTGTTTCATGGTTTTTTCAATTCTATGTCTGGGATGCAACTGCTGCAGAGCCAAAATTGCCTGTATATCTCAAGGCATACAGAAATACAGTACCTGCCCCTAAGCATTGGTCTCAAAAGTGGAAGTTCTTGCAGGCCCATAAGCACTGCTAATATACTAGGTGATCTGATCTGCCCACTTTCCGCTCGACAGATCCATATTGTTTGAGGATACTCATAGCTACCCTGCAACAATTTACTTATACTACTTCACCGAGCTAATTTCTTTGCTTGAGCTATTTGGGATTTATATGGTATGATAATCTGTGACCTCTGCTTAGTTTTTGTTCAGTTAAGCAGCAAGCATCAATCTTTAGGATGTTCCTTTTTTTTAGCTGAAAGCCAAACATGGACCAGTGAATAGCCCTGTGCAATTTTGATGTGTCCTTGCATAGTCGTATTCGTGGACTTATAACATGACGTTGGATTACTACCTTGCCTTAACACTTCAATGTTATTTATGTAAACTTATTTGAGCATAATTTGAATCATAATCCTTGCAGTTGAAGTATTATCTGAGTAGCATTGTCTTGAACAAGAAGTCATCTTCCTCATTCTAGAGGCCCTTGTTTTTTCCTGATTCAATTACTTTTGTTTCAGTGATCAGTAATAACAACATCTAACTGACTAAAATGTATAATGTAAGGCCCTTAATAATTTCTTTGTTTTCCCTGTAAAAAATCCTTAGCGTCTGACTTTGGCCCTTAATATTTTCATTGATTGGTTATTCTTTAATCTTCATAGAATGTTTCGTTCCTCAGCTTCTATTCTTTGATTTGTAGCAAATTTATTTATTTACTTATGGTGATGGTGCGATGGTGATCACTTGGTTATTTCTGGCAGTTCTAGAGACGCGACCTTTAGGTCCTTAAGAGAGGATACTATCATTTTCAAAAAAGGATATGACAGATCCATAAGATGACTTTGCACCAGGTGTCTGGTAGGGTTGGCGAATAGGCATAGAACTAGGATCATCGTAAGATAACAAAGTGGATTTCTGATACTTTTCCTGCATGGTGGCATTTAGCAGCGATTTTGGAACATGAGAAGTTTGGTTTGCTGCTGCACCCACAAAACACTGATCTTTCCTACTCATGTGTGCTGCAGGTGTCCACAAATGAAACTGTTGATTCTGGTCTGAGGTGGTTGATGTAGCTCAAGATGCCTGGTCTGATAGTTGGCACTGCCTATAGCTGCCTTATTGAGTTCAGCTTGACAAACAAACTGATTACCAAAATTCCAAGTGCAATCTTTCACTGTTGGAACACTACTTATTGGTTCTGGCCTTTGGTTATGAAGGCCACTAAAAGTAGTATTTTGCCCTGACGCGCTATTGGATAGGCGGCTTGTTTCAATGGCAACATTGTCAGGACTGACTTTATCCATGGTCGATACATTATGATCCTTGCCATGTGAGCACACTGAGACGGTCTTACCCATTAAACGAACTGTGGGTTGCTGCAGATGATGATCACCTTGGCCCCCATAACCATCGAGAGCTGGTTTCCCAACTTGAGAGCTGCTTAGACCAATCTGTTTCTGACCTTCCATTACATAGGTCATGCCACTCAACAACTGTTGTTTCTGACATCTTACTGTGTTCATTGACCTGTTTTCACCTATCCTTGCATTGCAGTTTGAGATCTCCATTCTTTCAAGGCCCGGTAGCTTCATAAAAGCCATTCCAATGTTAGCAGGACTGCAAATTGGGTGAAGTTTTGAGTGTGAGCTACCCTGGTTATCAGTAGATTGTGCCACACATGGATCCACATGTTCCCTACTTCCATGGCACACATTAGTTCTGAAGTTACCAGGTCTGGTAGTTGGGATGCATTCCTTGGCAGGCATACTTCTCAATGAAGACAAGTCATTTGAATCAACTCTTATGCTGAAAACTGTGTGTGATACTGCAGAGGGCAACACACTAGCTTGATAGGAAAGTTGGTTGGCAAGCATAGGTAGTGTAACCACTGCACCAGTGATATCAGTACTCTTCTTGCCTTTAACTGGTGCATCTTTAAATTTAGTCTCTTCAGGTCTGGTTCTCATGGCAGGTGGACTCTGGTGCCTTCATATATCTATATATATCTTTTAAGTTGACGACCCTCGTGATGCTGAAACTGATGAAGACCTCCGATGAAGAAAGAGACATGCTGCAAATGCACGAGGTATGGGCAATTTATGTCAATGTTCAACAATTTGGTTTTTTATTTTCCTTATCTTTTCAGCACCTCCTAACACTGCAAAGCTAATGTTCTTCCGCGTCACAGGGTACTTGCAGATAGATGTCGGCTCTATGGATGAACACTCGACCAAGTCAGATGAAGAGTATGAGGGCCTAGCAATGCGCGACGTGATGGCTACTGGTCTGACGATGAGCAACAAGCTGTGAGTTAAAGATGAACTCACCTGCCCTGGAGAGCAACATCCATAGGAGTGAGGCAAAATGGCTGTGACCACCACAACATGGACCCGTTCCTGAAGATGTCCAAGGAGGTGGTAGCCGACACCATAATGTCTTGCGCGTCATTGTGTCACCGGCCGGCAACACGCTGCGCTGGTACCGACGGGTGTTGTGTTTCTTAGGCGTTTGCTTCTGTGCTTTGAGCTGTGCTATAGAGTGGTTGTGCCAACTACTGATTTTAAAAGAAAAATGTGAACTGAGAATCATTGTTGAAAACAAACATGTAACGGTTCGTTCTCATCAGTTGTGCCAACTACCAAGCATTTCATTGATCAGAATCTGTCGTTGCTCATGAGAACCAAAAGTAAGACACTTCTCAATATCATTGTATGCAAATTTCTGCTAGCTTATTTTTACTATCTTTTCTCGTATCAATATAACACGCATTTATACATAGTTTTTTATGGTATTATATGTTTCTGTTGCAACGCACGGGCACTCACCTAGTAAAGACTTATGCCGAATCAGCACCCCTTGGGGAGAGAAAACCGTTTGACCACTAAATTTACTATATTTAAAAAAATACATGTGTTAAATGTTGAATATAAATAATAATACTATGTGATGCTAAACGTTTAGTTTTCGCACGTCCTTGCTATAGTATTCTTTAGAATTTTAGAATTATTGTACATATTTTTAAGAACACGTGCATCTCCACCAGAGAACTTGTTTAGAGTTAAAATATATTCAACATTTAATATATGGTTCAAAACTACAACCAGGTCTTATATCTTTTTAATTGATAGGTTTTGTAATGTTTATACAGAATAATTTAAACAACTATCTTAACTAATTATGTTGGAAGGTCATCGTATCAATAAATGATATTATATAGGTATATATAAACATGTTATATATGATACTCTTTGTAACATCCTGACCCCGGTGGATGATAATATCCTGGCCTAATGTTTAATAGAATTAATAGTGTACACATACCAACATGGTACATCTTCTTTTTTGGAAGATTATCTAAAAAATCTTCTAAGTTAAATGTGCTTGGCTTGAAGCAATTTGGATTGGGTGACCGACCAGAAAGTTTTCTCGGGTGCGTATGAGTGAGGACAAAGTACGCTCAAGAAACTCGTGTTGGTTTGTGGCGATAATATATGATCTTATAAAGCTCTCAGGATTAAGTACCGCTGGTTCGGGAGCGTTATATAAAAGGGGACTATAAATAATAAAGATGTCGCATCTTCGATCATGACACCATAGGTGATTCGATTCGATCTCTTAACCAAGCAATCTATTGAATTTTATGCTTTGTTGAAGTTGGAAACAGGTACACTCGTCCGGTCAAAGCTAGCGCTACGCTAGTACACGGTAACTACCATCCGAAAATTTCAGATTGGGGCTAATTATAGCATTAGTTCTAGCCGTTGTATCTGACAAAACGGCACCCAAAAATATTTTTCACTTAAAACCATGAAATATCTCTCCAGGACAAATAAAATTGCCGAATAATGTCGGCATCCGATCATTTGCTTCCAGCTTCCACTGTAATATTTGGATCTCGCGCATTCTGAACTCTTTCTCTTTTTTTAAATGGCTGAATGAATTTCCCGCCACGAACGTAAATGTGGCATCTCCATCTACTCTATTAAGCTTACGTTTGGTTTCTTTAGTCACGTGACTAAAGTTTAGTCACTAAATTACTCTATTTGATTCTAGTGACTAAACTTGACTAAAAATTATTAATTGGTACGAATAATGACTGCATTACCTCTATTAATTAGTGTACACCTGCTGCACTAAGAAAAAGGAGAGAGCAAATGAGGTAAAAATTCTGTTTTAGCCTCTTTTAGTCACCCCTTGTGACTAAATAACTTAAGTTTAGTCACCCTAATTTAGTCACCATGTTTCCTTCTTTAGGGACTAAAAGTGACTAAATTTTAGTCACTAATCTTTAGTGACCCCAAACCAAACGGGACTAA
Source organism: Zea luxurians (assembly GCA_029449295.1). NCBI lineage: Eukaryota > Viridiplantae > Streptophyta > Magnoliopsida > Poales > Poaceae > Zea > Zea luxurians. Next base: position 77,154 of record JAOPSE010000810.1, on the reverse strand, counting down.
TTCAATCAGATAGTAGAATATTTGGGCAATCAAGTTCCTCCATGTCGCAGTGGCAAGCATGAAAGCTACGGCCCATGACCTGACGGACAACCCTACCCCCACCCTAAAAAAGTAGTGAAAACTATTAAATGTATCTTCAACATGAGACTATATATACTTCTATAGCATCAATAATGTAATCTAAAGTCCACTCTAAATAAATAAGACAATCTCTTATTCTCATGTTATCTAAAATCTACTCTAAATATATAGGACAATCTCTTATTCTATTATAGAAACTCTCTCACCTCTGCTCTATATAGTTTATACTAGTACAATTCTTGTGCCTTGTAACGGCATATAATTCGATAAAATATTACTGTACGGCGATTGCAACACATAATGTTGTCAACGACCTTAATATTCACAAGTTATTTGCCAACAAGCAACACAAAACTAAATTCGAGACCCAGAGTGCCTCCTCCTAGTCTCCCTCAGTTGTTTCAGCCATGCATCACTGGTGGCGCCTTCTTCTATCCCTCGGTTGTTCTTGCTCCGCTGCCTGCAAAGACGCATATGGCGACAAAGAGTCGCGGCAGTGGTTCAAGACACTTGTCGATGGGGAAGATTGATGTAATGTATGGTGGTGCAGAAAAATCTAGGTAAGGAAGGCGAAAACAGGAAAAGAGATAGAAAGTTGAGGATTAATATACGACAAAAACAAACAAGCAAGGATTTATGGTGGTTGGTTGTGCATGAGGTAAGTCTTATCTTGTCCAGCGAGACGTGGGGAGGAAAAAATTTACGCATAAAACTCATGCTTCGAATCTTGTTTATATTTATATTTTAGGCAACATATTAAACAAAATCGAAATATATACATTTGAGAGTATGACAAATCATATTGATATAGATCTTTGATGTGTAGATAACGATATATAGAGAATGGTGTTAGAGAGAAATAAGATATGTAGAAAATAATTTTTGAAAACCTATAAAGAAGAGATACGGAGAATACGGATACCTCTCGAGACGGTCTAATTCTGAGTGAGGACAGTGGGTGACCGAAACGTCGACTGCTCCAGTACACGTGTCTACTGTAGACGAGGGTTACAGCCGACATGTGTGACAGTTGCACCAAGGGAACGTATCATGTGCTTATGGAGTTCTTATGCTCATATGAGCACTTTAAATCTGGTGCCTTCATTTCTCATCAAGGGGTAAGGATAGCAGTGGCACACAAAAGAGACAGGCGGCGCGACGCAACAAGGATGGTCAAGGGTGGCACACAGAAGAAACTAAAAAATGTCTATTCACACTTGGATGAGAAATGAAGGCACTAAATTTAAAGTGCTCATATGAGCACAAGACCTTAATGAGCACAGGATACGTTCCCTTGCACCAAACCATCACGTCCACGGTCCACTGACCTAATCTGATTTTATGCGCCTGGGAGGGTGGTTACCAAATCGCGCTGAGACGGTCGCAAACAGTCAAACCAGCTCATGCAAATTGAAGAAAAAAAAATCTCGCCCCACAAGCGACTAAGGCCCCGTTTCAATCTCACGGGATAAACTTTAGCTTCCTGCTAAACTTTAGCTATATGAATTGAAGTGCTAAAGTTTAGTTTCAATTACTACCATTAGCTCTCCTGTTTAGATTACAAATGGCTAAAAGCAGCTAAAAAAAAGCTGCTAAAGTTTATCTCATGAGATTGGAACAGGGCCTAAGCTTTCAGAACTATCTATCATGACAATACCACAACAGCACAACAGGAGGGCAATCGCTGCAACTAAGGCCCTATTCCAATCTCGTGAGATAAACTTTAGTAGCTTTTTTAGCTACTTTTAGCCATTTGTAATCTAAACAAGAGAGCTAATAGAAGTAATTGAAGCTAAACTTTAGCACTTCAATTCATATAGCTAAAATTTAGCAGGAAGCTAAAGTTTATCCTGTGAAATTGAAACGGGGTCTAAGAGATGCGAATGATCTGTCCAGACAGGCACAAAGTTGGCACCATCATCTCGGGCGCAAGTAAACAAACACAAGCATCAAAATTTTACATCACAAGGGAACTGGCCAGCAGGAGATAGCAGCCAAAAAACCATTCCAACCTAGTGGTCTCCAGTTCACGCGTGCAAACTGCAAATGCAAGGCGAAAAGAATGACATGACCTCTGCCTAATGCCCTATACACATTTCTTCCACGCACACAAGTCCTACGGGAATCATTACAAAATTTACTGTATTAAGGGGGCCTGGCTGCTGCTGGCACGTTCCCCTTGTTAGCAGCACCATTCACGACTGTGCTAGCCTGGCTGCTGGGTGGTGGATTAACCTCTCTGTTGTTGGCACCGTTGACAGGGTTGCTGGACTGTGGCTGTGGTGTCGCAGCCCTGTTAGCGTCGTTCACGGCCGCACTAGCTTGGCTGCTGGACGGTGGATTAACCACTAGCCTGTTAGCACCATTCACCACCATGTTATTGGGCCTGGCCTGGCTGCTGCTGGATGGTAGATTTGCTTTGCTGGCAGCTTGTGCAGCTACGCTAGTCTGACTGCTGGCTGGTACTCCAGAACCGGCATTGCCAGGGGTCATTTGGTTACCTTTTGAGTTCATGGCATCCTTCCTAACTTGGCAACCAGCAGGGACAGGGGCAGGGATGGCTGCCCTCCTTACTAGCGTTTTATTTGGGGCGTTGGCGTTGACTGTGTCAACAATGCCACGTGGGGTCCCTGCTGCCAAATGTGAGACAGGGAATTTAGTCTTCCTCCCAGTTGCTGCCACTCCAGCAGTTACAGGCTTGCCTTTCCCAACCACAGTTACAGGGCTAGCTTTCCCATCCGCAGGAATCAGTTTTTGCTGGCTGCCAACAAGACCTTGGGCTTGGGAAACACTGTTGGTACACTTGCTTTTATTCAGATCATCCGTGTTTAAGTGCCCTCCTTGAGAAGCAACATATTGATCAAACTCTAGCATGTCTTTATCTTTCGGATCAACTATCTCAACCTCTACTGTATCTGACTGCTTTGATTTGGGATCCATGGTTTCTTGTTGCATTACCTTGGGATCTGCGTTTTCTGGCTGATTTGCCTTCAGACCCGTGGTTTGTGGTTGCTTTGCCTTGGTATCCACAGTTTCTGGCTGCTTTGCATCTTCAGGGAACAGATCATCTATCGTAATCACACAAAATTCAGAGTCATCCTCCTTTTCCTCGCTGTCGCATGGGACAGGTGCTAGTGCGGTACTCAATGCCTTCTTAGTCTCCGAACATGCCCCAGCAAGTGGCCCTGATTGAGTAACTGCAGCAACTCCTGAAACATCATGAACTGCACTAGCATTTAGAGGTTCTAGGTGCTGGGAGCCCCCAGGTTGTGTTCCATGCTCAACCACAATCGATGCCTTAAAGCTTGCGGAAGGTTTCAAAGATGTTGCTCCTAGAGATCTTATGTGCACAGCATTCTTAGATTGTGCGACTTTTAAAAAATTTGCGGCGGTTGAGGCTGTGGCAAGTCGCCCACCAGCAGCAATCGCAGCTGCTTGTATTGAGGAAGGACTGATGGTGGGATTTGGCTGAGCTGCTTGCTTCTTCCGTGTCTTATTTGAAGCATTTAACAATTTTGGTGGTGCAGCATGGGCAGGAGCTTGATGCCCTTGATGAGGCGGAGCCTGTACTTGAGCTGCCACACGCAGAGGCATAGCAACTGGGACTGGCACTGCTGGTGCCGGTGAAGGGGTTACTGCAGATCTTAGTTCTGGCATCTTAGGAGCAAACACTGTAGACTTATGCTGAATGCTTTGTGGATAAGCTCCTGCATGCACAATTTACGTTAGCATCAGACAGGACAGGGTTACAATAGCTGCTATGCGTAAACAAAGCCACAGAACAATGCTTGAGTTGCTGATAGTGCAGCATAGAAACATTATGCTAAATATCAGCTTTCTTGGTGCAGCATCAAAACTCTATAATACTCCCTCTGTTCTTTTTTATTTGTCGTGTTTTAGTTGAATAATGAACTAGCGGTAATATTTGAGAACGGAGGTAGTATAAATTACCTGATCTCAGTGCAGATGATCCACGCATAGGACCGACAGCCAATGAAAGTGCCTTGAGGGCTGCTGATCTTTCCTCTAAGCCAACAGAGGCGTGTTTACTGCTAGCAGGCTTGGTTGATCCTCCTGGACGCTTCAGCGCCCATCTCTGAAAGCAACGATACATAACTATACATTAACCTTTTCACTAAATATTGTAATGTACAAAATCTACATTAGGATAAGAGGAATGCTCAAGGCAACACCAAAATAGTAAATACTACCTCCGTCCCTAGATAAATCAATTCCTAGACTTGTCTTTAAGTCAAATTTTCCTATGCTTGACCGAATTTATACAAAAAAAAAACACAAATGTTTATGACACCAAATGAGCAGATTATGGAAGTATATGTTATGATGTATCTAGTAAGTCTAATAATACTAATTTGGTGTCACAAATGTTGGTACTCTTTTCTATAAATTCAGCCAAACTGAAAAAAGATTGACTTAAGACAACTGGAATGGAGTGAGTAGTATTAAAAACAACAAAATGCATCAAATAAGCCAACCAATTGGACCTAGTAACAAGAACAAATAAACATTGAAGTCCAGGATATAAAGGGGCAGGGAAAGGTTTGATAGCAGATCTGTGAAAGCAGGTGTAAGACGTAGTTCTACAGTAAAGCACCAGATGCATGCATATGGAGTTATGGACACACTCTCTGTGCCATTTAAGTATTCCAGAAGTATGCAACCGTAGGTTAAGATGGCTTCAGAATAATTGTGACGCATATAGGGCTTGTTTGGTTCTCAGCTACTTGAGCCACAACTTGCCTAAGGTTAGTCGGCCAAATTGAAAAACTAACCTTAGGCAGGAAAAATTAGGTAAACTATGGCAAGTTAGACAGCGAACCAAACAGACCCATAAATAAGAATGCAATATGGCAGGATAGTGCATGCTGTTACACAATTGACAAGGTGAACACAATATTACCTGAGATAACTGATCAGGCGTTCTTGTATTATCGAAGTTACATTTATGCAAAATATCCTCCCAATTTCCTTCACCATACTTCTGCACACCAGCTGCCAGGTCTGCATCTTCCTCTTTAGACCATGCTTTTGGCTTTTTCCTCTTTTTTGAAGGTCCATTTGGATCCAAAAGACCAGCAGAGGGTCCTATATGGGCTAACTGTTTTGAATTGGAAACAGGAACTGCAACATTTGTTACACGATGACTTTGAGCAAGCTGTTTCTCAGATGGAACCCGCACTATCTTTTCATTTCGGGTGTTCAGAACATGAGTATCCAAGTTAATACGATGACCAGAGGCTTGCTCACGTGAAGATCCAGATATTAGCGCCTGCAAAATGTATTATATGTTAAGAGTATCGAAGGTATCAATAAATTAGGAATGCACATAACATAACAAGACATGATAACACATTACAAAACCACATTATAAGTTTATAACTACTAAGGAGTATCAAACCTACATGATTCTTTCCAGCAAGTTGCCATACAAGGATAACATTTATTTTCAATAACCAAATACAATGGACAATTCATGTCATTCTGCATAGATACTCCCAGTTACAGAGCTGACATAAGGAAGCACTGTCAGTCCCTCACTAAAGCCCTCTTTGTATACAAAGTATTTTTATGGAATTCTGGGAAGATACTAAGGTTTTGCAAAATACATTGGTTTTGGAAAGGTAAGAGGTTTGGATGAAATAAGGGCATGCTTGGTTGAGCTATGGCTTCTGCAAAAGTTGTCGTGATATATGGGCTGTGGAAAAATAGCTGAGTTGTGGATTGTGAGATAGCTAAAAGCCATTTGGTTGCACAGCTATAACTTCTGAAAACTGTTGCCAGCAGGCCCCACATGTCATCTATGACCCCCCACTTGCCAATCACTAAATTGTATATTTCTCAAACTTTTTGTGTGTTTCTTCTTCCTCCTTGGTTCATCGATCCGCATGGATGGAAGGAGGCCGGCGAGGGGTGGTGCTCCAGCGGGGGGCTTCGCCCATGCGCGATGGCGACGATGCTCGCCCCATGGAGCCCGTGTCAGGCAGAAGAAGCATTGCCTGTGACGGAGCTCATCCGAGCCAGAGCTCCCGCGCAATGGCCTTGAGGAAAGAATAGTACGTGACAAAGCTCGACCAAGGTGCATGAGCTCTGTTTTTCAAGTGGATGGGGAAAGGAATAAAAAAACGAACCAGTGCTACATAACGAGTGGCAGGTTGGTAATTTTCTCTAAAAATTAGAAGCCACGGTAAGTGAAAGCAGAGATGAGGATGCTGTGAAATTTGTACTAGCCTCTGATTTCAAGTCGTCCGACTAATCGCGATTAGTCGGGCTGGTCGGTTTAGGGGTAGGTGATTAGGGAACCGACCCGATTAGGTAGGGCTGGGCAAAAAACCCATAACCCGAAACCGGAATACCCGAACCCGAAATACCCGAAACCCGAATTTTGTTCGGGAATTTCGGGTAGCAACTTGCAAAACCCGAATTTATTTCGAGTAATTCGGGTATCACAATCGGGTACCCGAAATACCCGAATTACCTGAACTTTCATGTGTCATGTACTCACGTCATGCTTAATTATTAATTTGTACATCTATAATTATGTGTAAGTGTGCATAACTTGTGATTGTAGATTGCTTGTGTTTTATATGTCCATGTATATCATTATTCAAACTATATTTTTATACTAATTTAATAGGGTGTATGTGTTTTTATGAAGCCAACACAATAGTTCGGGTAGTTCGGAAATACCCGAACCCAAAATTCCAGGTACCCGAATTTTCGGGTATTGTAAAACCCGTTGTAATTTCGGGTATCGATTCTCAAAACCCGAAATTTAAAATACCTGAATTACCCGACCCGAAATTTTCGGGTTACCCAAACGCCCACCCCTACGATCAGGTGATCTGGTCGACCTAGTTGTCCGACTAGTCGACGATTAGGTCCGATAAATCGCTCGACCAGGTAGTGCTTAGCGACTAGGGTTTATATCCTGTAAAAAATTAGTGGGCCTTATTCGGTTGGCGGCCCATCTACAGGAGGCGTCGTTGTGATATACCCTTGCACACGACGGTTTGTTTCCAATCTCCTTGATTCCTGGCGTCTTCATCTCCTTCCTTCTGCTGTCGTGATATACCCTTGCACACGACGGTTTGTTTCCAGATGACCGGAGCACGGCATGAGTTCATCATTTGGAGGTTGTATTCACTTCTGTCTTCTGTATTGTGTTTTGTCCTTCTATGTTTCTGACTCAGTTCATGTGGACAATAGAGATTTTGTTCATGTTGCCATCCTTGTTCATGTTGCCATCCTCTGAATCCTTATTCCTTTGATACATACAGAGTTTGGTTGTCGCCATCTTGATAATGTGTGCTATGTGGTATCTGGATGAACAGGATGACTAAAATACGACTAGGTTGACCAGAGGTCGGTTAGTCGACCTAGTCGTCGACTAATCGAGATTAGTCATCTGGTCGTTCCCCCAATTCGACCAGCTGGTCGCTCGACCAGAAAACATAGGTACTAGCCAAAAACTGCTTTTGGATGTGGCTTTGGGTGAGAGCCAAGCCCTTTGGTTGGCTTTTGGCTTTTAGGGAATCCAAAGCAAGTTGAAAAGACCAACCAAAGGTGTCCTAAGTATTGTAGTTTTTAAAAACATGGGTATTGCTAGAACTGTAATCCTTTTAGAGTTCTACAACCTCCAATCAGAACCCTTTTTTCTAAACCATGATTTTGTGCTATCAAATTTCTTCAAAATGGCCAAGTAATGACATTGACCTATCAATGGAACGATGTTTGGGGCATATCATCATTTGAGGGTAGTGGCAGCATCCAACACCTTGACATTATGGAACCTTATTTGTTGAGACATTCTATGAGACCAACCTTGTAAATTAATAATTAAATAAAATGTAAGTTCATATACATAAATATTGAAAAGGATAAATAAATGTCAGTGAACGATCATAAGAGATCAATTTTCATCAAACAAAAAGTTGCAAGTTTTCTTTTTGTTTGTACAAAACAATCAACTTTATTTCATTGTCATTTGATATCTAGTAGCAAAGTGAAGCTTTAACCTCCAGTTGCTAACAACACATCAACCGAACTTTTGAAGAGTCAACATTGTGTATCAACCATAACCTAGAATAGACTCAGAGAGGGCAGCAGCGACTACTATGCAAGCAGGCACTAGGTGCAAGCGTGCAAGCGGGCATCAGGAGCCTTTAGATGGAGATCCAACCGTAGATCAAACTTTAGTATGGTTGTCTGGGTATTCTCAACCTGGAGATGTTTGGATGGGCATTACGTGCCAGGTGGCTTTGGTTACAAAAGACTAATGCGTCAAGACCATGGCCTGGTCTCCCTATCCAAGTGCACCGTAATGCAAAGGCCCTCGTTGATGTGGCTATTACCTTAGTGGTAGGCAGTGGTGAATCTGTGAAGTTCTGGTCTGATCATTGGCTCCTTGGTAAAACTGTGGTTGAACACTATCCAACCCTGATCCAAATGATTTCTAGAAAGACTTTAAAGCGAAGAACAGTTGTTATGACTGGTGTGCCTTATTAGAGGCGCAGGCCCTTTAGTGGCTAGACCTAGGTGCAGGGATTAGGGGCCTTAAGCCCAGTTTAGTGTTGTTCTCAGTCCATTATAAATACCCTGTAAACATTGGGATTAATTAAGCAGAAACAAGATTGTCCCGGCTTCCTAGAGGGAGCCGGGAGATTACTGTGACCTAGCCACCCTTCCCTCGCATCTCTCTCCTCTCGCGCGCGGTGATCACAGCGCCCCGCCGTTGTTCATCGCGCTTCAAACCCCAACCACCGATCACCCACCACTACAACCTCAGATCGATCAGGGAACCCGCCCCGGTTCCTATCAACCTAGTATCAGCAATTTCAGGTTCGATCACCATGTCCAGCCCCCTCCCTCCACCTTCTTCCCACCACCCGCCGCCGCCACAGTCTCTAGGGCCGTACCAGCCGCCAGGCACCCAACCGCAGGTGCCGGCCTCCCAGGGGACGAGCGCCCTCATGCTCGACGACCGCGCTGGCGCCCACTGCGCCGTCGGGCGATGCCCCGACGGGCCCTTCCCGCCTCCAGGCGTTCACACCGCACGAGATGACGGCGGCCATCCTGGAGTTGGGCCAAGCGGTGGCCGGGATCCGCGCCTTCCTGGCGGGGCCCTACACGCCGCCGCCGCCACTACCTCCGCCGCCGCAATCGTCTGTGCCGCCGACCTCGTACCAGTACGGGATGTCGTCGGACTGGGCGGGCTCCGTTTCATCTTCACCGCCACAGCCGTCCCAAGGTCTCCCCATCCATATGATCCGATTTCCTCCCTCGCCCTCACCGCTACCGGCGTGGGGGAACGCGACATCGGCGCCCGTCTTCGGATCGGCCGCCATACAACCACACGTGACGTTCTCGGCAGCCACTGGGGGAGTTCTCTCTCACGGGGGCTCATCGACGGTCGATGTCCTCTACGGCGGGATGGACGGGTCGCTGTTCCACGGCAGCAGCGTTCCGCCCCCGGCGTCCAGCGCCCAGTTCTCGTCCCCGCCAGCAGCACCACCGACGGCACCCGCTGCGTCTGATCGCCCGCCTCCACGATTCTACAAACGGAAGCGAGCAGTTTTTTCGGGGCCAACGCACGCTCGCTTCCGACCGCACATGGCTGGCCTCCTACCACTTGAGGGGCACGGCCCAGACGTGGTACTACGCCCTCGAGCAGGACGAGGGCATGCCGACGTGGGAACGGTTCCGGGAACTCTGCCGCCTGCGTTTCGAGCCACCGATACAGGGCAGCCGACTTGCGGAGTTGGGTCGGCTTCCCTTTCAGTCCACGGTGCAGGAGTTCGCCGAGCGCTTCCAAGCGCTTGCGCGTCACGTCGACAGCGTTTCCTCGGTTCAGCGGGCGGAACTCTTCGTCGGCGGCCTCCCCGACCACATACGGGCGCAAGTCCAGATGCACCATCCACGGGATCTTCAGACCGCCATGTACTATGCTCGCGCATTTGAGCTATGTACAGCGGCTGCACAGCCAGCTCCAACATCCCGCCCCGCGCGATAAAGGACGAGGGGCTCACAAATCGTCAATGGGTGTCAGATATTCGGGGTGGATTGTCTGTAACAGTCCTAGTGGAGTATCTGCAGCTCTGGAACTTGGTTGATGGGGTAGTTCTTCAACCTGACATCGCAGACCAACACATTTGGCGCCTCTCTGCTCATAGTACTTATTGTAGCAAATCAGCCTATGGTGCTCTCTTTGTTGACTCTATCCCTTTTGGCCCTTAGCGACGTGTCTGGAAGACCTGGGCCCCCTTAAGATGCAAATTCTTTGTATGGTTGGCAATCAAAAACAGGGTTTGGACAGCTGATAGACTGGCAAAAAGAGGTCTGCCCCATTCAGTTGCTTGCGCTCTGTGTGATCAGGCCGAGGAAACCATCCAGCATATTCTTGTCTCCTGTGTGTTCGCTCGGCAAATATGGACGTCCATTCTACACAATTTAGGCCTCCTAGCCATTGTTCCTCAGCCTGGATGCACTCGTTTCTCAAACTGGTGGTGCCAAAGTATCAAAAAAGTGGAGAAAAGTCTAAGAAAAGGTCTTAATTCCTTGATCATTTTGGTCGCTTGGGAGATTTGGAAGCACCGTAATGCTTGTGTGTTTGAGGGGGTTGTGCCCTGCACCCAGCGAGTTCAAAGTGTTGTGATTGAGGAGGGCAGCGCTTGGTGCTTGGTTGGTGCATCAGCTTTGCAGGACATCCTCCTGCGCCAGCTCCCTAGGGGACCCTAGCAATTTGCCTGTTGGTGGTCGCTTTGGTCGGGATGTTGCTCTGTGTGTGTGGCGCGTTGTATTAATGTCATGGGGTCTCGGCCTATGGGCCTTTGTATTAGGGGTTGACAAGTCTTGTCTCTCCTATGTTTTTTCTTCTTAATATAATGACACGTAGCTCTCCTGCGTTTGTTCAAAAAAAAAGATCAAACTTTTACACTTAAATCCTTCCACCAGCCCATGAACCTTTACAAAAACCCCCCTGATTTCCTTATCCCGCACGCAAGCACTGCTTTTCTCTTTCTCATCCCTAACGCCTGACAAGCACTAGGCACTCTGCCCATCGCTGTTGCCTGCACGCAATTGCAGCCCTGTCTTCTGCCGCCCGCCGTTGATGCACGCACGCGTGCGCAGGGGGTCCGTTCGACTTGCTTGGCAGCCCTCAGAGAGTTATATGCCTATATGTTTGTACTATCTAAAATACTAAAGGCATACCAGAACAAGGTTATTAAGGCGTCGCTTAAGCGTCAAGCGACGCTTAATCGGTAAGGCAAGATGGAGTCGTAAGGCGTCCTCTCGCTTTGCCGCGAGAGTAAGGCGAGAGAAGGCGCGACGGCACACGGGTGTCTGGGAGAGACGCGACAGCAGCGCGGAGGAGAGGAAGAGAGAGGAGAGCTACGGAAGGGAGAGAGAGAGAGGAGAGCGACAGCGCGGGGAGAGGGAGAGAGAGGAGAGCGGCAACAGCGGGGGCTCAGGAGAGAGACTCAGGAGACAGGAGAGCGACAGCATGGGGGGAGAGGGGGAGAGAGCGGCTGAGGAGATGGCAGGTTTTAGGTTTGACCTAAAACTAGTGTGTTGGGCTAGTTGTGGGCTTTTTTATTTTTCTTTTATCCTGATTATCTCTTCTACTAGGCTGAAGTGAACCTAATAGGTTTTACAATTGTGCTAACTTGCTTATTAGCTTTAAATTAGTGATATATATAGTCCTTGAAGCGTCGCTTAGGCGACGCCTAAGCGCTAAAGCGCGCTGTACCAGCAAGGCGTCCAGCTCGCCTTAGAACCAAGCCTAAGGTGCCCGCTTTGGCTATTGAGGTGTCACTCTGGCGCCTTGAAGCCTTCTAAGGTGATGCCATGAGGACGCCTTAAGGTGTTGTAGGGTGAGCACACACGCAACTGCGATTTGAAACCGTCCCTAGAGTTCGCCATCTGTAGTGGCGGCGGCAGCCCCTCACCTCCGCGAGGTCTCTAGGCTGGGGTGGCGAGATCTCCTGGGCCCTGGCCCCCTCACGTCCGCGGTGGCTCTTCCCCTCGGCGAGCTTTCCAGGCTGCGCCAACAAGACCCTCCCTTCCGCGATGACCCCCTCCGACCCTCCACTACCGGTGAGCCCCTCCCCTGCCTGGTCAGCTATGCTCTCTCCCCTCTGCTCTGCTTTCTCTACGCTCTCTCCCCTCTCTAATCTTTTTCCTCTCTCTCTCTCAGTTTACTTGGTTTATCTCAGACATGGCTTCCCTCAGACACTCAGTTTTAGTTAACAGTGGAATTGTGAAATATATCTACTCTATTATCACTATTATCTAGTACTTATGTTGGACTTTATGTCTATGGTGTTGGTTTATGTTGAACACTTGAACTTGCACTCATATGTATTGTAACTACTATCATAATACTATGTCGGTATGTCCTAATACTATTGTCCCTATCTATTTGAGACTGTATTCCTATATATTGTATTTTTATTGTCTATTTTTATATATGTTAATAAGGCATCGCCTCGCCTTACGCCTTATCACTTAAAAGGTAAAAAAGGGGTCGGTCGCCTTACCGCTTTAACAACTATGGGTCTAATTTATGTATTTATCTATATTATTAAGGTGTCGCCTCGCCTTACGCTTTACCGCCTAAAAGGAAAAGGGGGGGGCCGGTTACCCTACCGCTTTAATCCTAGGTGCTTGGACCATATGGAAGCATAGGAATAGATGTGTCTTTGATGGATGTAATCCCAGCTTGGTCACAGCCCTTAGGGTGGCTAGGGAAGAGGCGGTGCTCTGGTCCTTGACTGGAGCCAAGGCCCTGTCTTTCCTCCAAGTCAATGAGTTGCTGGCTTAAAACAGCGCTGTTGGTCGTGTTTCCTCCATGTTAGTCGGTGATCCTTAGTTAGTCTCTAGTGTTGGGGTGTGTGTGCTGTAATGGGGTTCTCTCCCCCTTTCTTATTCTGCTATTAATACAAAGATGTGCAGCTCTCCTGTGTATTCCAGAAAAAAAAAGAATAAGTATTGACTTATCCAAATCAGGGACTCCTACAGCTGACGAGGAGTCTTTTGCAGAATGGTGGAGAAGAGAGAGCCTCAGGGTTTCCAAGAGCAGGAAAAAAGAGCTTGACTCTTTGATCATCCTGGGAGCTTGGTGTCTATGGATCCAGAGAAACAGAGGAGTGTTTGATGGGGAGTCCCCCTCATTATCTAGAATTCTTCGAAGGTTCATGGATGAATGTATTAGCTGGGCTATGGCAGGAGCTGAAGAGCTAAAGCGTCTAGGCTTAGTTGCAGCTCTTAGCGAGGTCGGGTCAAGTCTTGGTTCCGGTTTGTAATGTCCTATGGTGTGTGTAGGATCCTTGGGGAACTTGCCCAGCAAGATACCCTCTTTTGTATGGCTTTTCTTCCTCTCTTTTATGTAAGATGTGCAGTTCTCCTGCGCGTTCGATAAAAAAACAGGGACCAGGTCAACTGCTATACAGGCTGGAATTTTAGGCCAGAACCATATGGCATGTAATAGCATAATAGGTATATGTACTAAGTTGCATGCACCACCCAGTCCAACCCAAAAGCTTAATCTGATAGGAAGAGGTGGACAATTCACTAATATTATATTCCAACACTCCCCCTCACGTCGAGCCTCTTTATGTCTCAGACGTGGAATAGAAGTGAACAACAATTATTTTGTTTTAATTGCGCTAACCAGGATTCGAACTCATGACATCTAGCTTTGATACTATATTAAGTTACACGCACCAACCAGTCCAACCCAAAAAATTAAGCTGATAGGAAGAGATGGACAATTCACTCATATTATATTCCAACAATATGAAATAGCACTATCCTTGCTAGCCCAATCAGCATTCCACCTAACACCTGATCACAGTCCTTTTCAGCCAATGACAACTGATAAGCACATGCCCCACATGTGTAGCAAGCATCATCTTTCACAATAGCATTTCCCTCTGGCATCCAGCCCTGCTCCTCACCAAATCCCAACATCGCAAGCTACCAGCCACCCCAACCTCTTGCCGCCACCGATAACAGTACTGAGGCTGCCTCCAACGATCCACTCTCAGCTCCCCCCTCGCGACGGTGTACAGCAACTCCCTGGCACCGTCCATCCTCTCCCTCCCCCTCACACCAGTGAGAGAAAATTTTGCCCCCATGGATCTCCCCATCTCCACTAATCAACGATATTAATTGTGAAATTAATCATTTTCGAGTTTAATTAGCAGATAACAATGTGTATTACGGTACTACAAATATGGTAATGTTTTTTAAAACTCCAAAAACTGATGTATAAAAGTCCAATAGCTCAGTTAAAGGGTAAAGGGGGAGCTGAATAGGAGGAATGGTTGGAGAGGAGGAGAAATAGGGGGGAAGAATAGTTGAGGGGGGTATTTAAATATAAATAGAAAGTACGAAGGGGGGATTTAGGAGGGAGGATGGTTGGAGATAGCCTGATGCTCCCACCACTGATTGTCCCTCTAGTAGTTCAGTGTGTGCCTACCTGAGACTGAGGTGCGCCTACACTTGTTACTGCCTCTCATGGGCTGTAAAACTGCCATGACTCTTGCTGACAGGCATCACTGCCACCTACCGGGAGTCATGATCCATGCATTCCACCCTTGCCCAACAGACTCCAGTTCTCTCCAACTACCACAAAGCTGCCTCTAGATTTAAGATTTGTTCTTGGTATTTGAATTTCAAAACATTGCATTAAGTTTGATGGAATCAAGTGGGGCTTTTGTAATCATTCTGGATAAGATTGCAGTAAAAGATTTGTTTGAGCAAGCCAATCACAACAGTGCAACACTTCTGGATAGTTTTTTTTAGATAAAGGAACAGTGTTCCAGCCTCTACAGTACCGAACAAGTGTATGGAGCCAAAACCCTTCTGGATACTTGATCATGGTAAAATAAGGTGTTGAAAAATGGCAGAGCAAATGCTACACAAGCAGGTGCCTCTCTTTCCTGGATATTTTAGAGCATCAAATTCAATTAAATGAAAACAAGGTGAACTAAACATGATTTGGCATCATAAATTCTAAAATCAAATGACCATCCTACTGTATGCTTTCCAAACAAGTGATACCTTGGCTAATGCAGAGGCCTCACATAAAGCTTCCTTGGTCAGTTTGGGATCGGGTTCAAGCTCCAGTTCTAGGTCACTGTCATCGTCCTACCATTGTCAAAGAAGACAAACATAAAAAATGTAGCACCAATTACCGAAGGAGCACCCAACACAAGAACAAACTGAATTCCTGTGCGTGCAACCCTAAGATCCAAACAATCACCACTACAGGAATCTCAGATAATTAACGCCTTAAGCCGATCTGAAAGGGGCAGCAAAATCTAGGTTTTGAGGAGTAGGTAGGATTACAAACCAGAGGCTGGTCATCGGCGTCGACGCTCTCGTCTACGTCGTGATGATAGGCGAAGTGGCGCCAGAGCATCTGGTACTCGCGGGCGGAGGTGATCCCCGTGGCCGACTTCGCCACCACCGCCCTCCAGTCTATGCGCCGGCCATCCGCGTGCTGCGCCACCTCCTGCAGCGCCGTCAGGATCGTCCCTGGATGGTACCTGCGGGGGGAAGGGTTGCAAGCGACGCGGTGAAGTAAAACCCAAGATGAAAGCCAGCCGCCCGGGGAGAGAACAGGAGGACGGGCTGGGGGAGGACGGGGGCACCTGTGGAGGAGGAGCCAGACGTCGTCCTCGGAGAGGTGCCGCTTTCGTTTCCCCTTGCACGCCGTCGGAGCCGCAGCTGCCATCTCCGACAGGACGGCGCTTGGTGGGGCAGCTGTTGTTCTGCCTCTGCGTTGAACCCTCTATTCTCTCTTCTACAAATATTTTGCATCGGATTAGTTGCGATTTAGCAAACAGGGAGCTTAGTGAGAGCGAGCCTCCATTATTTTTTCAGCTTGTGCGCATCGATAAGAGATTGACGATCATCTTCAACCTGTATCTTTTTCTCTCTCTTCAACATTTATCCTTTTTCTCTATATTTGGTGTATTGCTTTACTGAAACTTACAAAAGCATCTCCAATAATAATTTAAATCAGTATCGTATCTTCAAGTATAAAGGTTAATTTATAAAAAAACAGCTATAACATTAACCGATTTTACAAAATTTTATAAAATATATAGGACACGCCATGAAGTGACTCAAATATACACCCTAGATTAGTGTCTTATTCTTGTTTTCTACATCTCAACTATTTCTTTCTAATTATGTAATTTATTTCCTAAAATATATGATTTTAGAACTTAATTGTTGGAACTTAATTTGTTTTTAGTGTCGTAAACACTTTAAATGATGTAGTATTTTAATTTTGGGCACTACTTTGGGGCACCTTGTTGGAGATGCTCGAAAATGATCTTATCAACTAAGTTTGGAAAGTTACGATTGCGAACACAAGGTTGGTATGTGCCCTTTTGTTCGGTTTGTGATGAGTGGTTATCAACGGGTAGCACTTTGGGGTGAGCCAGTTGAACTAAGTAGGGTGTGAGTTTGTGTGTGCAAACATGTCTCTTAACTTAACTTGTGGTGCGCAAATGTGTAGTCAAGAGACGTGGTCGACAGCGAAGGCGAATGTCATGTGGGTTTGTGCCGATGGACCGGGCGCGTTAAAGGACGAGCACCGAGTCTTGACCGGGGGATTAGAGAAGCTGGGTGACTAGTTGTGTTGGCTGACACCTAGGGACATTGACGGGTGCAAGGACGTGGAGAAGCGAATTGTGTTGCCGACACGGTTGCGGACCAATGGGACACGTGTCTAGGATGTGGGGGACGCGTACAGAGTACACTATCCATGGAGGTTTTCGGTGGTTGAGCCTCAAAACCACTCAGCGCTACAATTCGCTTGTTTCTCCGGGTTTGGGCTTCAAAATCCGGTGGTATGGTTCCAGTGGGAATCATGGGTGTCACGTGTCATCATCGTGAAGGGTGCGTTGAGGCGAAGCAAGTTTGTAAAGAGCGTGTGGTCGTCAGATCGAAAATACAGAAGTTAGTCCAGTTTGCCCATGGCTGAGTGGATAAGCTCTATGTATCTAGGGTTAGTTTAGGGAAGTGGAATAACCCTCTATAATTAGAGAAGATGGCTGGTTTTTTAGGCATCTCCTGGAGTTATCCCTTTGAGTTATCACTTGGGCATTTTTTCATTTAGACTATCTCTCTTAGTTCTAGCACTTAGTTTGTAATAGCTCTCTAGTTTCTTGTTTGGATATTCGTAGGTGCTTTCGAACAATGGCATCTATGTTCATGAGATTTTGAGGAAGTGTGGTCGTAACCACACAAAGCCAGTGTGGTTTTGTCTTATGTCTCAAATTAGATTTGGACTTTCTGTGATTGGTGTGTTTTCTTCTTCTCAACCCTTCCTCTTTTGATTTGAAGATAATCTTTTATTTCAATGGTTGAGTGAAGTTTTTAGGGATACTCTCTGTTTGAGGACTGTCCTAGGATCATTACAAGGCTCTGTTTCGAGCAAATCATGGGTTTGTGCAAGTTCTTGAGTAGTTTTGTTCAAAATAGCAAAATCCGAAACTGAATTTTTGAATCTGTTTGAGAAGTTTTGATCTTTTCTGCTCAAACTTCATGAATCACCTTCTCATCTCCTAGCTTCGTGTCTGCAAAATTTGTGATCATTCTAACCATTTTTTGTTGTGCGACACTGCTAGACGTGTGTGTAGCATTGCTGCTCTCTCTAAAACACTTCTATGGAGACAATTTTCTACAATTTCCTAAAGTATTCCACTTCAGTCAGTTTGGTGTAGTCAATCGACACTAGATTGAACTGTCCTTGGTTGAGTTGCTTTTGATGTTCCTTTGGGGTTGGTTTGAAATTAGGAATCAAGTCACATGCTCTACTTGGATAATTTTTTGTGGCTCCCATTCACACCCCCTCTGGTTGCCTTTTTGATACTTCACTTGGTATCGGAGCTGGTTAAGGATCATTCTACCCTAATCGGTTCTTGATCCACGAAGGCAATGGAACGTGGTGTTGGTAAACCACTATTCTTCGATGGGACAAATTACCCACATTGGAAGATCTGCATGTCGGTATATCTTTAGAGCATTGGCTATCGGGTATGGAAATTTGCCTCGATCACACTTACGAGGTCCAAGGTGCTCGAATCAAAGCTTCAGATTGAGTTCCATGATTCGAACAACAAGGCTCGCAATGTGTTGTTCTCTTATCTCTTGCTTTCTAGACTACCATGCAGAAAATCCACGAGGATAACGATCATGTCAAAACCAAACTCTTTGAGACCTACTGACGAGAGTATGAGAACTTTATGCAGACTGGAGAGACTATTGACACTGTATGTTCTCGGTTCGAGTCGATTGTCAACAAGATGTGCGCAAACAAGGCGCAACTACCCTATGGCGATCACAAGAGAGCACTCAAGTTACTACATGCTCTAGATCAGAGGGTTTGCGAGGTGAAGTTCTTGGCAATTATTGAATAACTGAAAGGGAAATAGGGTCAAACCTTTTCCTATATGATTTTGGTGGTTGAAATGCCCAACACAAATAATTGGACTAACTAGTTTGCTCTAGATTATATGTTCTACAGGTGCTAAAGGTTCAACACAAACCAATAAAAAGATCAAAGTTAGGGTTCAAAAGAAAGGAGCAAAAGAAACCGAAGAGAACCCTGGTCTGGCGCACCGGACTGTCCGATGCACCACCGGACGGTGTCCGGTGCACCAGGGGCGATCGACTGAAACTCTTCACCTTCGGGTTTCTGGAGAGCCGCTCCGCTATAATTCACCGGACTGTCCGATGTGCCAGCGGAGCAACGGCTAAGAAGTGCAACGGTCGACTCCAATGGTCGCCTGCAAAAGTGAACAGTGCGCGGACAGTTCGCGCAGAGTCAGAGCAGTGGCAGAAGGCGCACCGGACAGTGAACAGTGTCTGTCCGATGCGGCACCAGACTGTCTGGTCCCCTAAGATGTCAGAGCTCCAATGATCGAAACCGTCAGAACCCTAACGGTTGGGTGACGTGGCTGGCACACCGGACAGTGTCCGGTGGCGCACCGGACCATCGACAGACAGCCTCCCCAACGGTTGGTTTGATGGTTGGGGCTATAAATACCCCCCAACCACCACCACTTCAAGCATCCAAGTTTTTCAGACATCTCATTCAATACAAGAGCTAGTGCAATCAATACAAGACACAATTCAATAGAATCAAAGCCTCTCCAAGTCCCAAATCCACTCCAACCAAATAGTGACTAGAGAGAGTTTTTCTCGTGTTCTTTGAGCTCTTGTTCTTGGATCGCTTTCTTCTTCTCTTTTTTGTTCTCAAGACACTTGTAATCAAATCAAGAGACACCAAGTTGTGGTGGTCCTTGTGAGGAGTCTAAGTGACCCGTTTGATTAAGGAGAAAGCTCACTCGGTCTAGGTGTCACACCCGGTTTTGGAAGGTAAACCGAATTCGAACCATGTACGTGCCAGGATCAGAACTCACGTACACAGCGATTACATAATTGGATATCATCACACAATGCTTGAATTAAAAAGCGGAAAGGTACTTAGTTACATCAAGATGTCTGAGACATCCACAGAGTCTATTACATAATCATAGTGTTTAACAATAACATCAAAGTGTGGAGTTATGAAACATAGAAGCTAAACCTACACAGACAGTTGACTGGGGGTTTGCCACTAAGATAAACTATAACTCATCGTATTCCTGGAACTCCTCGAAGTCATCCATGTTGCCAGCTTCACCTCCTGAGCACTGAGAACAGTGGGGACAACCTAGGGTGGGGTGGTTTGTAAAGCAAGGGTGAGTACACTTCAACGTACTCAGCAAATGTCCCATTTGGCTAAAGTGGACTAGTTGTATGTGGAGTTTAAAGTCAAGCAGTTGCTTTTAGTTGGTCAAGTTTTGTTACTTATAAGTGGAGCCAAGTTTTAGTAATAACCCAGTTATTACCTAGAGGCACTCCCTCCAAGAGGAAATACCAGAGATCAGGATTATAATCACCATTGTTAATCATCATCATAAAAGTAACCATTGTTCTTCTAATCGAAGAGGATCCCAAGGCTGCTCATAACCGCAAGCACGGCTGATATACCAGTTTCTAACACTCTGCAGAGGTTGCACACTTTTACCCACAAGTCGTGATTCCTATTCTGCCCGGGGTTCTAGCCTCCCCATTGATCACTACCAAGGTGACCTAGCAGGGTCTCACTACGTAGCCTTTATAAAGATTTCCTAGAGATCATAGCCATCCGTTAGGTTTCTCCAGTTTGATAAACACAGTACATCTCCCCAAAGGAAGGGTGACTAACAAAACCAAATCAAAGAACCTCTGCAACCAACCTCGGCAGAGCAAGTATTGTGCCCGGACCCCATTGACGGCTCTGCGGTGAAGCCAACTACTCCTTTGGTTCCTCTAATTAATCAACTAAGGGCGTCCCATTCCACCCTCATGGTTGCACTATTATCCCGGGTTGTCACTCCCCAAACAGGTCCTTACGGAGGGGCACTCAGGAAAGAGCCTAAGCCCCCTAAAGAATCATAAGAACCTTCATCGGGATAACATCATCGTATCATAAAAGATCACATCATGTTCATTGATTAAGTTAAAGCCATAACATAAGCTAACCATGATTAACCCAAAAAGGTAAACAAGGGTAAGGGAAATACAAACTAGTCAATCCTTAAGTTTCAGTAATGTAATGTGGGACAGTGAATTATAAAGTAAAGTAGGACATAGTAGGTCTGAGGACACTTGCCTTCACCAGGTTGTTGCTCAGGGAGGTCTCCAACAATACACTCAGGAACCTCGGACTGCTCGTTGTCTAAGTAAAGCGAGCATACGTTCAATACATTTGGAAAAGTATAAATGAACAACACATCAAACATTTACAATCATTGACACATAACTCAAAAAGGTACATCATTAAGTGTAGGGGAATGATATCAAGTTACAAAGAAATTCGAGTAATCCTAATTGGGAAATTGATTACTCTCTAAATGTTTAGGACATAGCTCAAAAGGGTTAAGTAGTGATTAAAACAAAGGAAAGTTAAAGTTATAATATAAACTACTCTCATTTAGGAATTTCATTATCCTTTAAATATTATCCCTAATTACATACCTAATTCTATTTATCACATTAGGGTCTAAAGGTTAAACCAGAAGTGAATCCATGAAATGCATAACATTAATCTCACAAAATTTTAATATATTTTAACTCCTAGGATTCTTCTTTTATTTATTTTATTAAATAAATAAATCAACATATACATTAATCCTATATTCTAAGTGTAAAATTAAGATATGCATATTACAGTTGGTCATATTTTATTTGAACAGAGAATAATATTCTGAACATTTTGCAATTTGAACCACTAAATTTGGAGTTCATATGAAAAAGATATGAAATAAACAAGTTTTAAAGTTTGAAATATGAAATTAAGGCTAAATTTGTAATTAAATAAAAGTACAGGGGCTATTCTAAAGAAACCAGGGACCTATGCGCTAAAACAGAGGACTGCGGGTTGATTTCCTAAAACCAGGGGGGTTCTTAAGCAAAATAACCACGCGAAGGGGTACGGGGTAATCTCAGCTATCAGATCAAAAACCGACGACCCAGATTAGATCGCGCGGGCGCGCGGACACGACTGACAAGCGGGGCCAGGGCGTCAGCGAGCTAGGGCAGGCTGACCAGCCGGGCCTAAGGGCAGAGACGCGGGTGAGGGGAGAGAGGAGATACGGTTGGATCTGGATTGGGCGGCTATGATTAGATCCGCTCGGGTTAGCTCTGCGTTGTCCGATCTCGGGCGAACGGCCGAGATCTAACTGCAGGGGGCGGTCATGGGCGCGGCGGCGCCGCTCGGTCCCGTGGCGGGAACTCGCCGAAGACGAGTAGACCGGCCACGGTGGGGCACCAGAGGCTTGGGGTTGGCCTAGGCGCGCACAGAGGGATCTGGCGAACTCAGCCGAGGGCACCACGCCGGCGCAAGAGCACCAGAGGGCGCGGCACACGACGAGGCGGGCTAACGGCGGCGCGGGGCAACTCCGACAAGCAATTGTGCGCTAACCAGTGCAGTACACAGGGAAATAGGGGCACGGGGATGTTGCTCACCTTGCAGGGGAACGCTGGAGGCATGGGGCAGCCGCGGAGGCATAGGGACGCGACGGGGCGACGGTGGCGGAGCTCCGGCTGCGCAAGAACCACTCCGGTGAGCGCGGGGTCGACTGAACCAGGGAGGGAAGGGGCACACCGAAGGGTGTCCCGAGAAGCTGACGGCAAGGTGAAGCTCACCATGGCACTGGACAGGGTGCGGGCGCAACGGCGGCCACGAAACAGGCAGTGGACATCGGCGGGCGGTGGCAAGGGTTCTCGGTTCGCGTGGGCAGAGCGAGATAGAGAGAGAGCGAGAGAGCTGGGCAGAGGGCTGAGAGCACCTAGAGGGGGGGTGAATAGGTGATCCTGTAAAAACTTCAAACTTAAGCCACAAAAACTTGTTAAGCGTTAGCACGATTAATGCCAAGTGGCTAAGGTGAAGTCTCAACAAAACACAATACCACAAGAATCAAGCACAGAGGGACACAGTGGTTTATCCCGTGGTTCGGCCAAGCCAATGCTTGCCTACTTCCACGTTGTGGCGTCCCAACGGACGAGGGTTGCAATCAACCCCTCTCAAGCGGTCCAAAGACCCACTTGAATACCACGTTGTTTTGTTGTTCCTTTCACTATCCCGTTTGCAAGGAATCTCCACAAATTGGAGTCTCTTGCCCTTACAAGTGTATGATCACAAAGAAAGCACAGAGTAAGGGAGGGAAGCAACACACACAAATCCACAACAAAAGCGCACACACACGGCCAAGACTCGAGCTCGAATGACTATCTCAGAGTTTACACTAGAACAGAGCTCGAATCACTTAGAATCACAAACGAATGCGCAAAGAACTTGTGTGGATGATCAAGAATGCTCAAGAGTTGCTTGTGTGTCTCCTCCATGCGCCTAGGGGCTCCTTTTATAGCCCCAAGGCAGCTAGGAGCCGTTGAGAGCAAATCCGGAAGGCCATCCTTGCCTTCTGTCGTCGGGGGCACCGGACAGTCCGGTGCACACCGGACACTGTCCGGTGCCCGATTTGTTTCCTTATCTGGCGCTGCCGACCGTTGCAGCCCGTTGGAGATCTGCGAGCCGTTGGCGCACCGGACAGTCCGGTGCACACCGGACAGTCCGGTGCCGTCTTCCGACCGTTGGCTCGGCCACATGTCTCGCGCGGATTGCGCGGCCGACCGTTGGCCCTGGCCGACCGTTGGCTCACCGGACAGTCCGGTGCACACCGGACAGTCCGGTGAATTTTAGCCGTACGCCGTCGGCGAATTCCCGAGAGCGGCCAGTTCGAGCTGAGTCAGCCTGGCGCACCGGACACTGTCCGGTGCACACCGGACAGTCCGGTGCTCCAGACCGAGCTGGGACTTGGCTGCACACAGCCAAGTCATTCTCTCCCCTTTTCTCTTTTTCTTCTTTCTGTTTCTAACACTTAGACAAATATGTTAGTCCACAAAACCAATGTACTAAGGCTTAGAAACATACCTTTACTTCATGATTTGCACCTTGTTCATCCATGTACACAAATTCACAATTAAACACATGTGTTGGCACTCAATCACCAAAATACTTAGAAATGGCCCAAGGGCACATTTCCCTTTCAATCTCCCCCTTTTTGGTGATTTATGCCAACACTACATAAAGCCACTAGAACAAGTGCAAACTCAATTCAAATAACACTTAAATTTATTTTGAATCAATTTTGGCATATATGGATCATCCTTTGCCACCACTTGGTTTGTTTTTGCAAATCAAACACAAATCTCTATCTCTAAGTTAAACACACATGTTTAAGCATAAAGAGAGTCATTCAAAAAGAGATTGATCAAGGATTTCAAAAACTCCCCCTTTTTCCCATAATTACTACTTCTCCCCACAAGAAGCCGACTTTTGACAAGAGAGACAACAAAAGAGTTTTGACAAACCAAAAGCTCTATTCTACTAATTTCAAAATCTCTCAAGTGGTAGCTGATCCATTTTATTGCTTTGGCCTTTATTTTCTCCCCCTTTGGCATCAAACACCAAAACGGGATCAATTTTGGCCCTTTAACCCCATTGCCTCACCAAAATCTTCAATTAAGAGCAAATGGCAATAAGAGGTCATGAGATGAACTTGGAATAGGTTACCCCTCATCGGAGTGCAGTGGAAGTCTTGCATGATCCAAGTCCACCTTTTCCCTTTCAATTCTCCTTTGTGACTAACACAAGCAAACTCAAACATATGGTTAGTCTCAAAGGGTCAAGTTGTAACACATCTCCCCCTAAACATGTGCATCACATTGCAACGGACTTGTGAGGTCCAGGGAGTGTTTGTACAACTTGAGCACCATAATAAGCAACAAAATGCAGAATGAACATGATCAAAGGCATGAATACATGTATGCTACAATTCAATCCAAGTTCCGCGAATCTAAGACATTTAGCTCACTACGCAGCCTGCAAAAGGTCTTCTCATCTAAAGGCTTGGTAAAGATATCGGCTAGCTGGTTCTCGGTGCTAACATAAAACACTTCGATATCTCCCTTTTGCTGGTGGTCTCTCAGAAAGTGATGCCGGATGTCAATGTGCTTTGTGCGGCTGTGCTCAACAGGATTTTCCGCTATTCGGATAGCACTCTCATTATCACATAGGAGTGGGACTTTGCTCAGATTGTAGCCAAAGTCCCTGAGGGTTTGCCTCATCCAAAGTAGTTGCGCGCAACACTGACCTGCGGCAACGTACTCGGCCTCAGCGGTGGATAGGGCAACGGAGGTTTGTTTCTTAGAGTTCCATGACACCAGGGACCTTCCTAAGAATTGGCACGTCCCCGATGTACTCTTT
Organism: Zea luxurians; assembly: GCA_029449295.1. NCBI lineage: Eukaryota > Viridiplantae > Streptophyta > Magnoliopsida > Poales > Poaceae > Zea > Zea luxurians. The sequence goes on along the minus strand of JAOPSE010000810.1, from coordinate 52,178 downwards.
CTATCGACCTTACATCCAGCATAGTCGGAATCTGAGTACCCAATCAAGTCAAAGTTAGACCCCTTTGGATACCAGATCCCGAAGCAAGGCGTAGCGACTAAATATCTAAGAATTCGCTTCACCGCCACTAAGTGACACTCCTTAGGATTGGATTGAAATCTAGCACACATACATACGCTTAGCATAATATCCGGTCTACTAGCACATAAATAAAGTAAAGACCCTATCATTGACCGGTATGCCTTTTGATCAACGGACTTACCTCCTTTGTTGAGGTCGGTGTGTCCGTCGGTTCCCATCGGCGTCTTTGCGGGCTTGGCGTCCTTCATCCCAAACCTCTTTAGCAGATCTTGCGTGTACTTCGTTTGGGAGATGAAGGTGCCGTCCTTGAGTTGCTTCACTTGGAACCCAAGGAAGTAGTTTAACTCGCCCATCATCGACATCTCGAATTTCTGCGTCATCACCCTGCTAAACTCTTCACAAGACTTTTGATTAGTAGAACCAAATATTATGTCATCGACATAAATTTGGCACACAAACAAATCACCATTACAAGTCTTAGTGAAAAGAGTTGGATCGGCTTTCCCAACCTTGAAAGCATTAGCAATTAAAAAATCTCTAAGACATTCATACCATGCTCTTGGGGCTTGCTTAAGTCCATAGAGCGCCTTAGAGAGCTTACACACGTGGTCGGGGTACCGCTCATCCTCGAAGCCAGGGGGTTGCTCCACGTACACTTCCTCCTTTATTGGCCCGTTGAGGAACGCGCTCTTCACATCCATTTGGTACAACCTGAAAGAATGGTGAGCGGCATATGCTAGCAAGATGCGAATGGATTCTAGCCTAGCCACAGGAGCAAAAGTCTCCTCAAAGTCCAAACCTGCGACTTGGGCATAACCTTTTGCCACAAGTCGAGCCTTGTTCCTTGTCACAACTCCGTGCTCGTCCTGTTTGTTGCGGAATACCCACTTGGTTCCCACAACATTTTGCTTGGGACGAGGCACCAGCGTCCAAACTTCATTGCGCTTGAAGTTGTTGAGTTCCTCCTGCATGGCCAACACCCAATCCGGATCTAGCAAGGCCTCCTCTACCCTGAAAGGCTCAATAGAGGAGACAAAAGAGTAATGCTCACAAAAATTAACTAATCGAGATCGAGTAGTTACTCCCTTGCTAATGTCACCCAAAATTTGGTCGACGGGATGATCCCTTTGAATCATCGCTCGAACTTGGGTTGGAGGTGCCGGTTGCGCTTCTTCCTCCATCACTTGATCGTCTTGTGCTCCCCCTTGATCACACGCCTCCTTTTGATGAACCTGTTCATCGTCTTGAGTTGGGGGATGCACCGTCGTTGAGGAAGAAGGTTGATCACGTTCATCCTGTTCCTGTGGCCGAACGTCTCCAATCGCCATGGTTCGTATAGCGGCCGTTGGAACATCTTCTTCATCTACATCATCACAATCAACAACTTGCTCTCTTGGAGAGCCATTAGTCTCATCAAATACAACGTCGCTAGAGACTTCAACCAAACCCGATGATTTGTTGAAGACCCTATACGCCTTTGTATTTGAATCATAACCTAATAAAAACCCTTCTACAGCTTTGGGAGCAAACTTAGAATTTCTACCCTTCTTCACTAGAATGTAGCACTTGCTCCCAAAAACACGAAAGTACGATACATTGGGTTTGTTACCGGTTAGTAGCTCATATGACGTCTTCTTGAGGAGGCGGTGAAGATAGACCCTGTTGATGGCGTGGCAAGCCGTGTTCACGGCTTCCGACCAAAAGCACTCGGGGGTCTTGAACTCTCCAAGCATCGTCCTCGCCATATCGATTAGCGTCCTGTTCTTCCTCTCTACCACACCATTTTGTTGTGGTGTGTAGGGAGCGGAGAACTCGTGCTTGATCCCTTCCTCCTCAAGAAACTCCTCCACTTGAAGGTTCTTGAACTCGGACCCGTTGTCGCTCCTAATCTTCTTCACCTTGAGCTCAAACTCATTTTGAGCTCTCCTGAGGAAGCGCTTGAGGGTCCCTTGGGTTTCAGACTTATCCTGCAAAAAGAACACCCAAGTGAAGCGGGAAAAGTCATCAACAATAACTAAACCATACTTACTTCCTCATATGCTTAGATAGGCGACGGGTCCGAAGAGGTCCATATGCAGCAGCTCCAGAGGTCTTGACGTGGTCATCACATTCTTGCTGTGATGTGCTCCTCCTACTTGTTTACCTGCCTGACAAGCTGCACAAGGTCTATCTTTTTCGAAATAAACATTTGTTAGACCTATCACGTGTTCTCCCTTTAGAAGCTTGTGGAGGTTCTTCATCCCCACATGTGCTAAGCGGCGATGCCACAGCCAGCCCATGCAAGTCTTAGCCATTAAGCATGCATCTAGACCGGCCTCTTCTTTTGCAAAGTCAACTAAATAAAGCTTGCCGTCTAGTACACCCTTAAAAGCTAGTGAACCATCACATCTTCTAAAGACAGACACATCTACATTTGTAAATAAACAATTATATCCCATTTGACATAATTGACTAACAGATAGCAAATTATATCCAAGACTCTCCACTAAGAATACATTTGAGATAGAATGCTCTTTAGAAATTGCAATTTTACCTAACCCTTTTACCTTGCCTTGATTCCCATCACCGAATATAATTGAATCTTGGGAATCCTTATTCTTGACGTAGGAGGTGAACATCTTCTTCTCCCCCGTCATATGGTTTGTGCATCCGCTGTCGATAATCCAGCTTGAACCCCCGGATGCATAAACCTGCAAGGCAAATTTAGGCTTGGGTCTTAGGTACCCAACTCATGTTGGGTCCTGCAAGGTTAGCACAAATGTCTTTAGGGACCCAAATGCAAGATTTATCTCCCTTGCATCTAGCCCCTAATTTCCTAGCAACTACCTTCTTACCCTTTCTACAAATAGCAAAGGGAGCATTACAAGCATAATAAATGGTAGAAGGTTCATTCACTACTTTCCTAGGAGCATGAATAACATTCTTTCTAGGTACATGAGCAATATCTCTCCTAGGCATATGTACAACATTTCTCCTACACATATCTCTACCATGATTATAAGAAGAACTAGAAGCAAACATTGCATGAGAATCATAAACATGTGAATCAAAATGATTATAAGCATTTCTAGCATGTCTCCTATCATAATACATAAAAGCATGATTCTTTTTAGCATTACTAGCCATCGGGGCCTTCCCCTTCTCCTTGACGAAGATGGAAGCCTTATGGCTTGTTAAGTTCTTGGCTTCCCTCTTGAAGCCAAGCCCATCCTTAATTGAGGGATGTCTTCCAATTGTATAGGCATCCCTTGCAAATTTTATCTTTTCAACTTCACTCTTGCTAGTCTTAAGTTGGGCATTAAGACTAGCCACTTCATCTTTTAGTTTTGAAATTGAAACTAAATGTTTGCTACAAGTGTTAACATCAAAATCCTTACACCTAGTGCAAATTGTAACATTTTCAACACAAGACTTAGATTTATTTGTTACTTCTAATTTAGCATTTAAATCATGGTTAACACTTTGTAAAGTAGCAATGGTTTCATGACAAGAAGATATTTCACTAGAAAGCACTTCATTTCTTTTCACTTCTAAAGCATATGATTTTTGTGCCTCTATAAACTTATCATGTTCATCATACAATAAATCCTCTTGCTTCTCTAAAAGCCTATCCTTTTCATTCAAAGCATCAATCAATTCATTGATTTTATTTATCTTAGATCTATCTAAGCCTTTGAACAAGCAAGAATAATCTATGTCATCATCGTCACTAGACTCACTATCACTAGAAGAAGCATAAGTGGAGTCTTGAGTACTCACCTTCTTCTCCCTTGCCATAAGGCAAGTGAGACGCTCGTTGGGGAAGAGAGCCGATTTGTTGAAGGCAGTGGCGGCGAGTCCTTCGTTGTCGGAGTCGGAGGAGGAGCAATCCGAGTCCCACTCCTTTCCTAGATGCGCCTCACCCTTTGCCTTCTTGTATTGCTTCTTCTTCTCTCTTTTGTTCCCCTTTTCCTGGTCACTTTCATTATCGGGACAGTTAGCGATAAAATGACCAAGCTTACCGCATTTGAAGCATGAGCGCTTCCCCTTGGCTTTGGTCTTGCTTGGCTGCCCCTTGCGACCATTTAGCGCCGTCTTGAACCTTTTGATGATGAGAGCCATTTCTTCATCATTAAGTCCGGCCGCCTCAATCTGTGCCACCTTGCTAGGTAGCGCCTCCTTGCTTCGTGTTGCCTTGAGAGCAAGGGGTTGCGGCTCGTTGATCGGACCGTTCAACGCTTCGTCGACGTATCTTGCCTCCTTGATCATCATCCGCCCGCTTACGAATTTTCCAAGCACTTCCTCGGGCGTCATTATCGTGTACCTGGGATTCTCACGAATATTGTTCACGAGATGAGGATCAAGTACGGTAAAAGACCTGAGCATTAGGCGGACGACATCGTGATCCGTCCAACGCGTGCTTCCGTAGCTCCTTATTTTGTTGATAAGGGTCTTGAGCCGGTTGTACGTCTGAGTTGGCTCCTCTCCCCTTATCATGGCGAACCGTCCAAGCTCGCCCTCCACCAACTCCATCTTGGTGAGCATGGTGATGTCGTTCCCCTCGTGAGAGATCTTGAGGGTGTCCCATATCTGCTTGGCATTGTCCAAGCCGCTCACCTTATTGTACTCTTCCCTGCACAAAGATGCTAAGAGAACAGTAGTAGCCTGTGCATTTTTATGAATCTGTTCATTTATAAGCATAGGGCTATCCGAGCTATCGAATTTCATTCCGTTCTCCACAATCTCCCATATGCTAGGATGGAGAGAGAATAAGTGACTACGCATTTTGTGACTCCAAAATCCGTAGTCCTCCCCATCGAAGTGTGGAGGTTTGCCAAGAGGAATGGAAAGCAAATGCGAATTCGAACTATGTTGAATACGGGAATAATCAAATGAAAAGTTCGAATTGACCGTCTTCCTGTAGTCGTTGTCGTCGTCCTTTTGGGAAGAAGTGGATTCATCACTATCGTCGTAGTAGATGATCTCCTTGATACGCCTCGTCTTCTTCTTCTTCCCTTCCTTTCGTCTATGGCCTGAGCCGGAGTCGGTAGGCTTGTCGTCCTTCGGCTCGTTGACGAAGGTCTCCTTTTCTTTGTCGTTGATCACAATACCCTTCCCCTTAGGATCCATCTATTCGGGCGGTTAGTCCCTTTGTGAATAGAACGGCTCCGATACCAATTGAGAGCACCTAGAGGGGGGGGGGGGTGAATAGGTGATCCTGTAAAAACTTCAAACTTAAGCCACAAAAACTTGTTAAGCGTTAGCACGATTAATGCCAAGTGGCTAAGGTGAAGTCTCAACAAAACACAATACCACAAGAATCAAGCACAGAGGGACACAGTGGTTTATCCCGTGGTTCGGCCAAGCCAATGCTTGCCTACTTCCACGTTGTGGCGTCCCAACGGACGAGGGTTGCAATCAACCCCTCTCAAGCGGTCCAAAGACCCACTTGAATACCACGTTGTTTTGTTGTTCCTTTCACTATCCCGTTTGCAAGGAATCTCCACAAATTGGAGTCTCTTGCCCTTACAAGTGTATGATCACAAAGAAAGCACAGAGTAAGGGAGGGAAGCAACACACACAAATCCACAACAAAAACGCACACACACGGCCAAGACTCGAGCTCGAATGACTATCTCAGAGTTCACACTAGAACAGAGCTCGAATCACTTAGAATCACAAACGAATGCGCAAAGAACTTGTGTGGATGATCAAGAATGCTCAAGAGTTGCTTGTGTGTCTCCTCCATGCGCCTAGGGGCTCCTTTTATAGCCCCAAGGCAGCTAGGAGCCGTTGAGAGCAAATCCGGAAGGCCATCCTTGCCTTCTGTCGTCGGGGGCACCGGACAGTCCGGTGCACACCGGACACTGTCCGGTGCCCGATTTGTTTCCTTATCTGGCGCTGCCGACCGTTGCAGCCCGTTGGAGATCTGCGAGCCGTTGGCGCACCGGACAGTCCGGTGCACACCGGACAGTCCGGTGCCGTCTTCCGACCGTTGGCTCGGCCACGTGTCTCGCGCGGATTGCGCGGCCGACCGTTGGCCCTGGCCGACCGTTGGCTCACCGGACAGTCTGGTGCACACCGGACAGTCCGGTGAATTTTAGCCGTACGCCGTCGGCGAATTCCCGAGAGCGGCCAGTTCGAGCTGAGTCAGCCTGGCGCACCGGACACTGTCCGGTGCACACCGGACAGTCCGGTGCTCCAGACCGAGCTGGGACTTGGCTGCACACAGCCAAGTCATTCTCTCCCCTTTTCTCTTTTTCTTCTTTCTGTTTCTAACACTTAGACAAATATGTTAGTCCACAAAACCAATGTACTAAGGCTTAGAAACATACCTTTACTTCATGATTTGCACCTTGTTCATCCATGTACACAAATTCACAATTAAACACATGTGTTGGCACTCAATCACCAAAATACTTAGAAATGGCCCAAGGGCACATTTCCCTTTCAAGGGCGCAAATGGAAGAGGGGAGGTGGGCGAGCAGGGCGCGGGGTTCAAAAGGGGCGCGGGGGGCTCGGTCATGGCCAGAGAACACGCGGTCGTGAACGCGTCCACCGCGGGGAGTTCGTGGGCAAGAGGTTACGGACGCGCTGACAAGTGGGGTCGGTGGGGCAGAGAGAGAGGGAGCGGGCGCGCGCGAGAGCAACGGCACCGACAGACCGGTCCCACTGAGCAGCGAGAGAGGGAGGGAGAGAGGGCGCTCGGGTTTGCGCCAACAGGCGGGACCCGCCTATCAGGCAGAGAGGGCACACGCGGGGGCTGGGCTTAATGGGCTGCCTTGGGCCGAATTGGCTTTTCCCATTTTCCTGGAATTTCTATTGCCTTTTCTATTTATTTTCTCTAGGGTTTCAATTCAAATTCAAATCAAGTTTCAAATTCAAACCAAATCAAATATGTGCAACATTTCAAAGAATAATTAGGCTCAATATGATGCAACATTCCATGACTCATATGTTTTGGGCAAAATAAAATAAATAATCCCTCACTAATACAACTAACTCTAATTAAAAGAGAAAGAGAGAGAAAACTAGAGTGAGAGAGAAACTAGAGTGAGATAGAGAAGAGTAACTCATGAATTTGGATGATCATTAGAAAGAAATTTTATACCCCCAAATTCAGGGTGTTACACTAGGTGACCGTTTGAGAGAGGGAAAGGGTTGAAAGAGACCCGGTCTTTGTGACCACCTCAACAGGGACTAGGTTCTTTGGAACCAAACCTCGGTAAAACAAATAACCGTGTCATCCGCTTCATTTGCTTGTGATTTGTTTTCCCCCTCTCTTTTGGACTCGAATTTATTTCTAACGCTAACCCCGTCTTGTAGTTGTGCTTAAAGTTGTGAATTTCACTTTCCGCCTATTCACCCCCCTCTAGGCGACTTTCAATTGGTATCAGAGCCCGGTACTTCATTAAGAGTCTAACCACTCGAAGTGATGTCGGGAGGATCCGCCAAGAGGGAGATGGAAACGGCCACAAGCTACGGGAAGGCTCCATCAAGGGAGTCCGGCACCAAAGGAAGGGAGGAATCACCTCCCCGCGTCAAGTCGCATCGGAGTGGCGACAAGAAGAAGAAGATGAAGAAAGTGGTCTACTACGAGACTGATTCTTCGTCGCCCTCCACCTCCGGCTCTGACGCTCCGCCCGTCACTTCTAAGCGCCACGAGCGCAAGAAGTTTAGTAAGATTCCCCTACGCTATCCCCGCATTTCTAAACGCACTCCTTTACTTTCCGTCCCATTAGGCAAACCACCGGTTTTTGATGGTGAAGATTATTGTATGTGGAGTGATAAAATGAGGCATCATCTAACCTCACTCCATGCTAGCATTTGGGACATTGTTGAGTTTGGAGCACAGGTACCATCCGTGGGGGATGAAGGATATGATTCGGACGAAGTCACCCAAATCCGGCACTTTGACTCCCAAGCCACCACTATACTCCTAGCCTCTCTATGTCGAGAGGAGTATAATAAGGTGCAAGGGCTTAAGAGTGCCAAAGAGATTTGGGACGTACTAAAGACCACACATGAAGGGGATGAGGTGACCAAGATCACCAAGCGGGAGACGATTGAGGGGGGGCTCGGTCGATTCATCCTCAACCAAGGAGAGGAGCCACAAGCAATGTACAACCGGCTCAAGACCTTGGTCAACCAAGTGCGCAACCTTGGGAGCACCAAATGGGATGACCATGAAATGGTCAAGATTATTCTAAGATCACTTGTTTTTCGTAATCCTACACAAGTTCAATTAATTCGTGGTGATCCTAGATATAAGCTAATGTCTCCCGAGGAAGTGATAGGAAAGTTTGTGAGCTTTGAATTGATGATCAAAGGCTCCAAACAAATCGTCAAGCAAGGCGCCACCTCCACACCCAAGGTGCAACCCGTCGCATTCAAAGCAACGGAGGAGAAGAAAGAAGAGTCTACATCAAGTAGGCTCCCCATTGACGCCTCCAAGCTCGACAACGAGGAAATGGCGCTCATCATCAAGAGCTTTCGCCAAATCCTTAAGCAAAGGAAGGGGAGAGACTACAAACCCCGTTCCAAGAAGGTGTGCTACAAGTGTGGTAAGCCCGGTCACTTTAGAGCAAAATGTCCTATTTCTAGTGACAGTGACAGGGGCGATGACAAGAGAGGGAAGAAGAAGGAAAAGAAGAAGTACTACAAGAAGAAGGGTGGCGATGCCCACGTGTGTTGGGAATGGGACTCCAACGAGAGCTCCACCGACTCCTCCTCCGACGAGGATGCCGCCAACATCGTCGTCAACAAGGGACTTCTCTTCCCCAACGTCGACCACAAGTGCCTCATGGCAAAGGACGACAAAAAGAAGAAGGTAAAATCTAGAGCCTCCACTAAATATACGACATCTAGTGATGAGGGTAACTCTAGTGATGATGAAGCTGATTTGCTTGCTCTTTTTGCCAACTTAAACATGCAACAAAAAGAAAAATTGAATGAATTGATAGGTGCCATTCATGAGAAGGATGAACTCTTGGATAGCCAAGAGGAATTCCTTATTAAGGAAAACAAAAGGCATGTTAAAGTTAAAAATGCTTATGCTCAGGAAATAGAGAAATGTGAAAAATTAACTAGTGAGCTTAGCATTTGCCATGACACTATCTCCAACCTTAGAATTGAAAATGCTAATTTGATCGCTAAGGTTGAAAAGAGAAATGTTTGTGATGATTCAATTGTCAATCTTAAAAATGATAATGCTAGTTTAATTGCTAAGATTAACAAATTGAATGAATCAATTTCTAGCCTTAAGATTGAGAATGATAAATTAATTTCTAAGGCTAAGGATTTTAATGTTTGCAATGTTTCTATTTCCTGTCTTAGAGATGAAATGCCATGCTAAAATCTAAGATAGATGAATTAAAATCTTGCAAACTCTCTACATCCACTGTTGATCATGTTTCTATTTGCATGAGATGTAGAGATATTAATGTTGATGCTATCCATGATCACATTGCTATGATTAAACAACAAAATGATCATATAGCTAAACTAGATGCTAAAATTGCCGAGCATGAACTAGAAAATGAAAATTTTAAATTTGCTCGTAGCATGCTTTATAATGGGAGACGCCCTGGCATTAAAGATGGCATTGGCTTCCAACAGGGAGACAATGTCAAGCTTAATGCTCCCAAGAAATTATCTAATTTTGTTAAGGGTAAGGCTCCCATGGCTCAGGATAACGAGGGTTACATTTTATATCCTGCTGGTTATCCTGAGCACAATATTAGGAGAATTCATGCTAAGAAGACTCATTCTGTTTCCCATCATGCTTTTATGTATAAGAATGAGGCTTCTAGCTTTAGGCATTCTACCCATGTTAAAATGCCTAAAAAGAAATCTCCTGTTGCATCAAATGATCATAACATTTTATTTAAAACTTTTGATGCTGCTTATGTGCTTACTAACAAATCCGGCAAAGTAGTTGCCAAATATGTTGGGGGCAAACACAAGGGCTCCAAGACTTGTGTTTGGGTACCCAAGGTGCTTGTTTCTAATGTGAAAGGACCCAAGACCGTTTGGGTACCTAAGAACAATGCCTAAACTTGTTTTGTAGGTTTATGCATCTGGGGGCTCAAGTTGGATCATTGATAGCGGATGCACAAACCACATGACACGGGAGAAAAAGGATGTTCTTCTCCTACGAGAAAAATAATGATCCCCAAAGAGCTATCACACTCGGGGATGGAAATCAAGGTTTGGTCAAAGGACTTGGTAAAATTGCTATATCTCCTGACCATTCCATTTCTAATGTTTTTCTTGTAGATTCTTTAGATTATAACTTGCTTTCAGTTTCTCAATTATGCAAAATGGGTTACAACTGTCTTTTTACGGATATAGGTGTTACTGTCTTTAGAAGAAGTGATGATTCAGTAGCATTTAAGGGAGTATTAGAGGGTCAGCTATACTTAGTTGATTTTAATAGAGATGAACTCGATACTTGTTTAATTGCTAAGACTAATATGGGTTGGCTCTGGTGATGAGGGCATCACTTCAATACATACAATGAATGGACCGATAACACGATCACGTGCACGACAGCTAAATCTCCAGGTACGTTCTACCCTAGTCAATTGTGTTTCAGAGCTTACGCTTGAGGCCCTGGATGTTTTGATGATTAGGAACCTTGGAGAGGACTAGCAAGGACTTGGGAAAGGCCTAGGTGTTGAGGAGGAGCAGCAAGGGCACCCACAACAGGAAGGAGATCAAGTTCGACTCGGCTGCGACTCCATCTCGGGTTCCAGGACCAGTTTGCACTAAAATGTACGCCCAAGATGCATTCAAACTCCGATTGTGACAGACTTGATACGGTTGGAAAGATAAGGAGGATATCTAACCAACCCAACTGGTTTCACCCTAAAATTCGTCCGGAGTCAACAGGAATCGTCGAAACAAGTCAGTGTTCAGATTCTGTTTTGGTGCTGCGACACCGTCTGTTGGGCCGTTGGGCCGTGTATCGCGTCAGAGCCCATTAGGGGCGAGTCCAGGGGTCACGCACGCCCTAATACTCTATTTATTCAACAGTCGCTACCACATTAGGTTTGGGTTTTGCTTAGATCAATTCTGTCATCGAACAGTGTCGCCGTCATCGGTTTGTGAGACCCCATCCCGTGATCAATACAATTTTGGTTGTGTTTCTTTCCTGTTCTTGCTTGTGTTCTTGATTGCGCTTGTAGGGATAAGCCCTCATGGCGAGGTCATTCGTGTGTCACGGGTGATAACCAACGGAGCCGGGGTGTAGTGATTGCGAGGAACCGTTCGCTCGGAGCCTTGGATCATCAACATCGAGATCTCCATTCAATCAAATTATCGCATCTCACGGAAGATCGGGCCGCGTCTACTATCAATTGGTATCAGATTTCTAGGTTGCCCGTGAGGTATAATCCTACCTTTACATTAGTTTTGTTTCGTCCCGTAGTCCACAAAAAGCCAAAAAAACTATTACGATCAGTTTATTCCGACCTAAAACCATCGCCTTAGCCTTTGCACAATTCAGTTCTAGAGTCCGCAGTTCTGAGTTCGTGTTCTAGTTGAGTTTGGTTGCTGGATTAGATTTGTTTTGGTTCAGTTTGATTCTGTCCATCCACTTCCATCCTACAAAACCGACCCTATCTACAAAACAGATCCTATCTCTAAAACCGACCCTATCCAGAAAACAGATCATATCTCTCAAACCGACCCTATCCACAAAACAGATCCTATCTCTAAAACCGACCCTATCCACAAAACAGATCATGTATCTAAACCAACCATATCCATAAAACAAATCCTATCTCTAAAACCGACCCTGTGCTCCATAGCCGCCGCTACGGTTCCTGCCGATTTGTGCCTTTGAAAACCATAACTTGAGGTACCTTCCATAAAACGGGCATAACTTCTCGCTCGGTGCTCCGTTTGAGCTCAATTTTTACAGTAGATTCCTGACTCAATTCTGGGCTGACCCAAACTTGCCTTCGGCCTGTTTGGTTCGATCAAAAAATTCAAAAAAATCAGGAAGATAATTAAAAAAATTGTTTAAGTGTTTCAGGAATTTCAGAGATCCTTTCTGATTTTCTTTAGGTCACAATACAACTCTGTTTCAAGTAAAATTTTGTGTCCTTCCATCCTTTGTGTTTTTAGATCAGTGGTAAAAATTCAGAATATTTTGATCTCTTTTCCTGGTACTCCTTTGCAAACGCGCCTTTGATTTCTACTAGTGCTGAAAAATCTGCTCTATTTACAGAACTGCCATTTCTACTAGATACTTGTACCTCCTTTCTTGTGCCTTGGTCCAACTTTTCTATTACATTTTCTAGGCCAGCAACTAGGACGAGTACTTGGAACACTTATTCAGCATTACTATCTGTTATTGACTTGTGTGCCACATATATTTAGTCAGCCTTCCCAGAACTCCAGCTTTCTCTCGAGCAGAACATGTACTCCTTTGCAATCACACCCATGCTCATTGGACAGTCACACCGGTCATCGTTTGCCACCTGCAGTGCTGGTAAGAATGTTGTAAGAGCGAGGTAAGACACTTCATAATTTGTATTCCACCACCACCCTGAGAGATAGTTGTAGGGTTCACATTGTTTGTTGACTTTTTGTCTTTGTTTTATGCTAACAATGACAGGACCAAAGAATCAAATGGACAAGGACAAGGGGCCTAAGCTTAACGACGATGAGTGTGTCTCTCAGATGGAATTGAAGGAGATGATGCGCGCGATGACTGAAGCTTTTAAAAAATATCAGGACTCTGCAGCGACATCCTATGAGCAGCTTGATTGACGAGTTGCTGAACTTGTTACATGCATGGACGTACCGGAGGCTCGTCCCCCACCACCAACTCACTCTCCTGTGGACGACGACGACGATGATGACGATGTTTATACACCGCTGCGACAACGCCTCGCACGTAATCGACAAGGTATGAGAGGTAATGGTAGACGTCGTCATAATCCTGAACCAAACCATGATCCATTTGCTAAGATTAAGTTCTCTATTCCACCGTTCATGGGTTCTTATGATGCTGAAGCTTACTTAGACTGAGAGATGACGGTAGAACAAAAATTTAATTCCCATCTTGTCCTGAGCAGCATAGGGTTAGACAAGCCACAAGTGAATTTAGAGATTTTGCTATCATTTGGTGGAATGAACTTGTTAACACACGTGCTACACCACAAACATGGAATGCGTTAAAAGAGGAGATGCGAGCTCGCTTTGTTCCCCTTCTTATAGACGTGATCTTCGAAAAAATTGCAACGCTTAGATCAGAGAGACATGTTGGTACGGGAATACTACCAAGAGCTTCAAAAAGGTATGCTACGATGTGGGGTAGTTGAGGATTCGGAGGATCAAATGGTTAGGTTTTATGGGGGATTGAGGCGAGAGATTCAGGATATTGTTGATTATAAAGAATATCATTCTATACAACGCTTGTTCCATCTTTCTATGTTGGCAGAAAAAGAATTACAGGGTCATCAACAGCAGAGGAGCAGCACTTTCGCTCCACGCTAGCCACCGGCGCCAGCCAAGGCGTCATCATCTTCGGGCGTACGGATGTCCACATCTTCCGCTGTGCCTTCGGGTGTTGCAGCAAAACCTGCTATGACCACCTCTTCCACAGGCCGCTCCTCCGACATCAAGTGCCACCGCTGCCAGGGACTTGGCCATATTCAGCGAGATTGCCCCAGCAAACGGGCATACATTGGTATTGGTGATGGTGGGTATGTTAGTGCTTCTGATGTTGAAGATGGAGATACTGTTGGTGCTAACATTGCAGAGACTTATGATGGTGATGAAGAGGTTCTTGGTACAATAGCGACCGAGACCTATAAGGCCTTGATTGTGCAACGAGCTTTGAGTGCCACGGCTAGTAACAACGACAACAGACAGCGCCACAACCTCTTCAACATGTTCCTCATCGTCAAGGACTACCGTGTACATACCATCATTGACGGTGGTAGCTGCAACAACTTGGTGAACGTTGAGGTGGTCAAGAAGCTTGGCTTGACCACACGAGAGCATCCCCACCCTTATCACATTCAATGGTTTAACAACAACGGTAAGTTCAAGGTAACAAAAACAACAAGGGTGCATTTTTCTATTGGCTCTTACCATGACTTTGCTGATTTCGATGTGGTGACTATGGATGCTTGCTCTCTTTTACTGGGACATCCTTGGGAGTTTGATACTGATGCCATTCACCATGGTAGATCTAATAAATATACTTTCATGCATAAGGGAAAGAAAATTGTGTTGCTTCCTATGACTCGCACTGAAATTGTCCACTTTGAACATGAGAAAAAGACTAATGCTAAGCAAAAAGGTGTTTTGAACTCTGAAAATCAGCAACCTATTAAGTTAAAAACTCCTACTTTGCTAGCCACTAAATCTGATCTTGATGAGTTACATGCCTCTGTTGGACTTTGCTATGCCTTAGTGTGCAAAAATGCTTTCTATTCCATTGATGATACGTCTATTGCTTTGCCACCTGCTATTGCTAACCTTTTGCAAGAGTATATGGATGTGTTTCCCTCTGAGATACCCCCTGGATTGCCACCTATGCGAGGCATTGAACACAAGATTGATTTAATTCCAGGGCGACCTTGCCCAACCGTGCTGCCTATAGGACCAACCCTGAGGAGACTAAGGAGATTCAGCGCCAGGTCCAGGACCTTTTGGACCACGGGTACATTCGTGAGAGCCTTAGTCCTTGTTCTGTTCCTGTTCTTTTGGTTCCTAAGAAAGATGGCACTTGGCGCATGTGTGTTGATTGTAGAGCCATTAATAACATCACAATTCGGTACAGATATCCTATTCCTAGATTGGATGACATGCTTGATGAATTAAGTGGTTCTATTTTTTCTCTAAAATTTACTTGCGTAGTGGATACCACCAGATTCATATGTCTTTAGGTGATGAATGGAAAACTGCATTTAAAACTAAGTTCGGTCTTTATAAGTGGTTAGTCATGCCTTTTGGGTTAACTAATGCGCCTAGCACTTTCATGAGATTGATGAACGAGGTTTTACGTGCTTTCATTGGTAAATTTGTGGTGGTATATTTTGATGATATTCTTATCTATAGTAAGTCTCATGATGATCATATTGAACATTTACGTGCTGTTTTTGATGTTTTGCGTGATGCACGTTTATTCGGTAACCTTGAGAAGTGCACCTTCAGCACCGACCGTGTGTCTTTTCTTGGATATGTTGTGACATTGCAGGGCATTGAGATGGATGAGGCAAAAATTGTTGCCATCACAGGCTGGCCACTTCCAACCATGGTCACGCAGGTTCGAAGTTTTCTTGGTCTTGCAGGATTCTACAGGCGATTTGTGCGGGATTTCAGCACCATTGCAGCACCTCTCCACGAGTTGACAAAGAATGGAGTGCCGTTTCGTTGGGGACCATCACAACAACAAGCTTTTGATGCCTTCAAGTCGAAGCTCACACAAGCACCACTGCTGCAACTTCCTGATTTTGACAAGACATTCGAGCTCGAGTGTGATGCGAGCGGCATTGGGATTGGAGGAGTGCTCATTCAAGGAGGTAAACCCGTTGCTTTCTTTAGTGAAAAATTGCATGGTCCAACTCTGAATTATTCTACATATGACAAAGAATTATATGCTTTAGTACGAGTTTTACAAACTTGGCAACATTATCTATGGTCTAAAGAATTTGTCATACATTCGGATCATGAATCTTTGAAGTATCTTAAGGGACAATCTAATCTAAACAAACGATATGCTAAATGGATTGAATTCATAGAATCATTTCCTTACATTATTAAGCATAAAAAAGGAAAGGATAATGTGATTGCTGATGCTTTATCTAGACGTTATACTATGTTGTCCCAACTTAATCATAAAATATTTGGTTTGGAGACTATAAAGGAATTATATGCTGCTGATTTGGACTTCAAGGATGCTTTTGAAAATTGCAGAGAGGGAAGAACGTGGCAAAAATTTATGCTGCGTGAAGTCCTTCTCTACCATGCTAACAAGTTGTGTGTTCTAGCTAGCTCCGTTCATCTTCTACTCTTGCAGGAAGAACATGGAGGTGGCTTGATGGGACATTTTGGTACTAAGAAGACCGAGGATGTGTTGTTTACTCATTTCTATTGGCCTTAGATGCGGCGTGATGTTGAGCACTACGTCTCTCGTTGCACCACGTACAACAAAGCTAAGTCCTGACTTAACCTCCATGGTCTTTATTTGCCTCTTCCTGTTCCTTGTGCACCTTGGGAGGATATTTCTATGGATTTTGTTTTGGGATTGCCTAGAACAAAGAGGGGGAGTGATAGTGTTTTTGTCGTTATCGATCGTTTTTCAAAGATGGCACATTTTATACCCTGTCACAAAACTGATAATGCTTCACATGTTGCTGATTTGTTCTTCACTGAGATTGTGTGTTTGCATGGTGTGCCAAATACTATTGTTTCTGATAGGGATGCTAAGTTTTTAAGTCATTTTTGGAGAACATTGTGGTTTAAATTGGGAACAAAGTTGCTGTTTTCTACTACTTGTCATCCCCAAACTGATGGGCAAACAGAGGTTGTTAATCGCACTTTATCTACTATGTTGCAGGCTATTTTGAAGGGTAATTTGAGGTTGTGGGAGGAATGTTTGCCACATATTGAGTTTGCTTATAACAGATCGATTCATTCCACAACCAAGCTTAGTCCATTTATGGTAGTATATGGTTTTAATCCTCATGCTCCAATTGACTTGCTACCTTTACCACCTTCTGAAATAGTGAACTTGGATGCTACACAATGTTCTAAATTCATTCTTAAGTTACATGAAACAACTAAGTTGCAAATTGAAAAGATGAATGAAAAGTATCGTATTGCTGCTAATAAAGGCAGGAAGGAAATGAAATTGGAACCTGGTGACTTGGTGTGGGTTCATTTGAGAAAGGATAGATTTCTTGATTTGAGAAAGTCTAAACTTATGCCACGAGCTGCAGGTCTTTATAAAGTTCTTGCAAAAATTAATGATAATGCATATACACTTGAGTTGCCGCTAGATTTTTGTAACACCCGGTTTTAAGGGGACAAAGCCAGGTGCATCTCATACATGCGCCAAGAAGACAACATATATAATAACAGAGTGTATAGAGATAAATGCCACAATAATCAGAGTACTTAATACATAGCGGAAGTCTTACAAAATAAAAGATAAATATAACAGGATCTAAAATCCATCCTTGGCACCAGAAAGTCAACTAGGAGACGCCACCTAGATCGAATCGAACTCCTCGATATGCGGCTCCTATTGAACCACCTGTACTTCTCCTGTGGGGGGTGTGAGACAGCAAGGGTGAGCTCACACATGATCATAGCTCAACAAGTTGTGGGGAATAATGTGGCATGAACTCACCAAAGGTGGGAGTTCATGTGAAGTGTAAGGCTTATCAAAGAAAATGGTTAAAGCTGAGCATTGCTTTTAATGTTGGTCAAACTTTTATTAGCAATTACTAGATGTAAGTAAATACCAAACCATAATAAATAATAGAACAAAATTAATAAATAATCCCATGCAAATGCAAATGACAAATTGAATTTAAGTTCCATAAATTAATCATGTGAGGGTCCGAGCCGCTCATGACCGTGAGCACGGCTAGTATACTAGTTTTACACTCTGCAGAGGTTGAGCATCTTTACCCACAAGCCGTGTTACCCATCTGCCAAGGGGTCATGAATCCCATACACCTCTACCAAGGAAGCGAGGCAGGGTAACACTACGAGGCCTTTACAAAGTTCCACTAGCTTCAGAAATCCCGCTACAGTTTATAGGAAGCTCCAATGCAGGGTTCTTGCCTGACCGCCACGCAGCAAAGTCAACCCAAGGACCTCCCTACACTGACCACTCCCTTACTGCCCTTGCCCCTTTCGGGTAAGGAAGACCTCCACTAGCTTTCCTAGTTAATCAGCCAAGGGCGTCCCATTAAACCCTTGTGGTAGCACTATTTTCCCGGGTGGTCGCTCCATGTTCCAATTAACATAATGATCTTATCATGAACATAAATAACATAATAGAATAATTGGAACATGGATATAATGTAATATTAAACCCAAAACCATAGATAAAGCAATAGCATAACTACCCAAGTGAATCAGAAGTAAACAAGGTAAAAGGATAAACAGACTAGGGTGACCTATTGGGTCCCATCAAAATTAAACCTATGCATTGAATAAGTGATAATAAAGAATATTATTGGGTAATTGAAAGTGATCAAGGGCACAACTTGCCTGGCACTTGAGATTCCAATTACCAGGGTGATTCTTCAGATCCTCGTAACCTCACGCTAGTCGTAGCAATACAAACAAACATGGTATAGATAAAATTAACATCACACCAAACATAAGTACAAACTGAATAATAATGATCTACGCGTCACTACGAGATCGTGGAATCGAGAACCACTAGAATCGGAGTTACGGTTAAGGAGTTATGATTTTATAGAGGGTTTATGTGATTAAAATATTAAACTATATTATAAATTGGTTAATATAAATCATATAAGAGGTTGTCCTGTAAATAATTATCTCAACTTTAATCTAAGTCATAAATTGATCATAGATCATAGTTTAGCAAGTAATGATGAATACATTAACGAGACTAACCAACCTAAGTTAAATAGAAATCTAATTATAAAATAATGAGGCATGGTATAATAAATATTGTTATTGCATAGTAAATATTTATACGAGACTAACGCAACTTGAACGGATCAAATCAGAATTATAACGAAGGAGTTATGAATTTCTGAAGGTTTTATATATTTGATATGAGATTGATTAGGAGATAAATTTTATTGTGACATTCATGTCAAAACAGTGGTATTACGTGATAAACAATAATATTACAAAATTATAGGAATTGGAATGGATTAATTTGGGGCTAGAATGAATTTTCTATGAATTAAATGAGTTCCTAGAATTATTTTAACCTTAAAAATCATTTTCCAAACGAATTCCTCGGTTTTAATAAGTGTCTGGTCTACGCTCTAAATAAACAGAAGTACAGGGTCTAACTCGCAAGATTCCATAGACTCAGGTAACAGTTGAACAAGGATGGCGGGTTGGTTATCAGTAAGCCTAGGGACTCTTTTGAGATTTTGCCAAGCGAAGGGGTACAGTTATATCCTGGCTGTTGGATCACTGATCTACGGTCGAGATTAAAACCCTAATACAGAAACTAACCCCGCCTTCCTGACCACCGGATCCCGATCCGATGATCAAGAATCAACCAAGCCAACAAGTTCATAGGGCCGAATCTGAGTCGTCCACGGTTCGATCAACGAATTGGATCAAAAGACTCGAACCGGTACGATAGGACCTAATCTCAAGCGTCTATTTTCTGATGTGCGGCCACTGACATTCCCTGCATCCTCCGAGCCGAGGCGCGGCGGCGCTGGCAGCAAGCGCGGTGGCGCCATCGCCGGCAGCCCGCATGGTCGGCCCCAGGAGTCCCCCCTTCCCACCAGAAGCGAGCTACGCGTAGAGAAGACAGAGGCAGACATAGGTGTAGGTTTCTCACCATGGATTCAGGCGCAGAGACGAACACTCACGATGGAACGCGGCTCCGCGGCGGCGCAGTGGTTCCGGGGAGAAATTCTCCGCTTCCTGGACCCCGATCGTACGCGCGGCAACCACTATCACGCTTCGCAATCACACGAGACTTCCCCTGACCACCCCGCGGTCACCGAGCGATCCCCGCTAGCTAGATCAACGCTGGCGATGGGGTTGCTGCTCTGCCCACAGCGATGGTGGCGGCGCCAGGCACGGGATAGCTGCAGACGAGGGGGAGGGTCACGGCGACGGCGGCTTATTATACCCGTGGTGAGGCGCAACGGCCCCGACCGAAGCGGGCGGGACGAACCGTGTTGGTCACGCAGGGCAGCGGCGCAAGAATCGCGGACGGTTGGAGGAGGATGAGTCCGACTAGATGACCGCAGGCGCGGAGCGATTTCCTCGGCTCTCTCTCACTCCGTGCTCTCGAGTTCGTGCTATCACTGCATGGCGGCGGTGGTTTCGCGCGGCAGATGGGAGCTCCGTACTACCCGGCGCCTGATACGGCACGAAGCGCCTGAGATCCCTGGATTCGTTTGATACGCAGAGTCCGCGTCCGCTGTGGCCGCGAGGTAGAAGACCCAGCCGCATGGTGGGCCCACCTGGCGGTGAGTCGAGGTGTGTGCAAGCTCCCAGGGTTGGGCTGTGCGCCGGTGTGAGGGAAAGAAGTGGGTCGAGGAGATGAAAAGCGGCCCAAACGTGAGTCCCTGTCTTTTCCATCTTTTTCTTTTCTTTTCTATTCCTTATTTTCAAATTCCAATTAGATTTAAATTTAAGCGAAGTTCTAATTTTCACTCAAAGTATTCAAACATAAATGCGAGGTTCATGAATTAAGTTTATTCATTTACTTATTTCCTTATTTATTTAGCCTATGTTTTCGATATGTAACACATAATATTCATTCTACGAGAGTATTTTGAATGTGTAGTCCATTAGAAGTTCATTTCCAAAGCTTCAATATTTATTACTTATTTTGTTTTATGAAGACATACTTTCTAATATATATGCACTTTTATGAGAAGATCCTCCAATTTATTTATCTTTCTGAGTTTTTTTACAAGTTTAAAGGACTCACAACCATATTAAAAATAATAATAATAATAATCTAATTTATATAAAGATTTTTCCACTTTTGATTTGGTCTCTTTAATTTCTTTATTTATTTGTTATTTGCATAAATTAATGCCATTAGTTGAGTATGATGAAAAAGAAAAAGAAAATCAAGGAATCCCCAAAACACCCACTCATAATTTTATTTATTCATTTATTTTATTATATTTTTTATACCAACTTTGGGCCTTACAAATCCTACCCCCCTTAACAGAAATCTCGTCCTCGAGATTTGTAAGGAAAAGGGTGTATACTCATATTGTTTCAACACACATGCACAACCAAAAATCTCAGCATGATGCATAATTTCTTAGCAACACATGGGGTCAATTAGACCTTATTATTCCTCCTAACATAGTATCATTCCAAATATTAACTAAAGTAACATTTAGGTCTTACAAATAGTAGTAATTTATATATATGTTTATGTAGCCTGGTGGAGCTGGTGGTGGTGGTGGTGGAGGTTGTTGTTGTCTTTCCAACTGAGCTTGTCTTAATTCTCGACGTATCTCCAGCCGGACCTGACGTATTTCCTCGCGTTCTTGTCTTATCTGATTTTGCATTTCGGTCACCATGTCTATCAATTGTTGTATTACCAGCCTTTGGGTGACAACCACTTGATCGATTTCAACAGGAGGAGAATTTGGAGGATTCATTTCTGTTTGTTGCTGCCTGATAATCTTTCCTTCCTGGTATTTATCATCGAAGTTAGAATCATATGGTAATATAATTTTGCAAGGAAAATTATTTGGCAGGCAGACGTATAGGCCAATAACTGGTTACGATCTGAAGATTTTTTTAGCAGTGCTTAATCTTTGTTTTATGTCCGGATTGGGGTAATTAGTCGTAGAAGGTGAATATCCAAAGGTAGGATAGAATTTTGTCACGATTAGATATATATGGGTGAGATAGACTACATGATGTAGGTCAAAATCTGGTTTGATGTCAGGTGGTGGTTGATAGATTATGCAATCCATTAAGACTCTATTGATTGGGTAAGTTATGTAACTTGTTATATAGGTCGAGTTGTTGTGTATGGCCAAGTTGATATAAGTCTCCAAATTAGGCTTAAGTGATTTAGGAGTATGGCCTTATCCTTTCTACCAGCATTAAGTAACTCACACTAGATTAGACCATATTAAATTAGATACGATCTAGATTAGACTAGTTTAAGTTAGATAGATTTATCAGGGTAAGATATATCTTGTTAGGATATGTTAGAATCTTTTGAGATAGGATGGGGTATATGGTGTAGATAGGTCAGAAGCTCTATTAGGTTAACACAGAGGGATTATGCAACTATCGGATGGGTAAGGTAGTTGCATATGATCAGATAGTTGTATATGGTCAAGTTAATCTAGGGCACCAATTTAGCTTAAATCATTTTTATAGGAGTGAGGTCTAATCCATTTCACTAGTACTAACTAATCTATTAAATAACTCACTTTAGATTGGATCATATTAGATTAGATGGGATCTAGATTGGTATCACCAGATTAGTCTAGACAATATCTAATTAGATCATGGTTGATATTTTAGACTAGGATAAATATGCTAATTAGGGTAGGATGAATTCATAAGGATAAGGTAGAATCTTTTGAGGTAAATTAGATCTATTAGGATAACAAAATGTTTTCAAGATAAGATGAATTTATTAAGGCAAGAGAGTATCTTGTAAGATAAGATGGATCTATTAAGATAAGAGAGTGTCTTTTAAGATAAGAGGGACTTCTATGAAATAGATACCTTTTAGTGGAGGATAATCTAAGTTGTTTAGATATCTTATGAATTCTATTTATGCCTATACGTATATGCAGATGTAATTGTGGACATTACTCCACAACTAATCACACTCAATCAAAGATCCAAATCAAACAAGTATCATAAGAACAAACACTCAAGCGTATAGATACCTATAAAAATAGTTTTTTTTGTTCCTAAGAGTAGGTCTCCTATTTCTAAAGTCACTTTGCGCACAGGATTTCAAAGTGTGAAATCCACATTTGTCTTTAGAAGGAAAAGGGTAAGAATAATCAGAGTAAAGCGGAAATAGATGAGAAAAGATCAAGATAAGTGTAGAAAAGAATCAGAGTAGCAAAGGTAAGGTTAATCAGAGTAGAGCAGTAGAAGGTGAGACAGAATCAAGAAAAGTATAGAAAGAATCAGAGTAAGGTAATTAGATAAGGGTTGTCCAGTTCTATCTAGGTTTCGTCCTACAGCCAACATTTCCTCTGATACCACTTCTGTAACACCCGGTTTTAAGGGGACAAAGCCGGGTGCATCTCATACATGCGCCAAGAAGACAACATATATAATAACAGAGTGTATAGAGATAAATGTCACAATAATCAGAGTACTTAATACATAGCGGAAGTCTTACAAAATAAAAGATAAATATAACAGGATCTAAAATCCATCCTTGGCGCCAGAAAGTCAACTAGGAGACGCCACCTAGATCGAATCGAACTCCTCGATATGCGGCTCCTCTTGAACCACCTGTACTTCTCCTGTGGGGGGGTGTGAGACAGCAAGGGTGAGCTCACACATGATCATAGCTCAACAAGTTGTGGGGAATAATGTGGCATGAACTCACCAAAGGTGGGAGTTCATGTGAAGTGTAAGGCTTATCAAAGAAAATGGTTAAAGCTGAGCATTGCTTTTAATGTTGGTCAAACTTTTATTAGCAATTACTAGATGTAAGTAAATACCAAACCATAATAAATAATAGAACAAAATTAATAAATAATCCCATGCAAATGCAAATGACAAATTGAATTTAAGTTCCATAAATTAATCATGTGAGGGTCCGAGCCGCTCATGACCGTGAGCACGGCTAGTATACTAGTTTTACACTCTGCAGAGGTTGCGCATCTTTACCCACAAGCCGTGTTACCCATCTGCCAAGGGGTCATGAATCCCATACACCTCTACCAAGGAAGCGAGGCAGGGTAACACTACGAGGCCTTTACAAAGTTCCACTAGCTTCAGAAATCCCGCTACAGTTTATAGGAAGCTCCAATGCAGGGTTCTTGCCTGACCGCCATCGCAGCAAAGTCAACCCAAGGACCTCCCTACACTGACCACTCCCTTACTGCCCTTGCCCCTTTCGGGTAAGGAAGACCTCCACTATCTTTCCTAGTTAATCAGCCAAGGGCGTCCCATTAAACCCTTGTGGTAGCACTGTTTTCCCGGGTGGTCGCTCCATGTTCCAATTAACATAATGATCTTATCATGAACATAAATAACATAATAGAATAATTGGAACATGGATATAATGTAATATTAAACCCAAAACCATAGATAAAGCAATAGCATAACTACCCAAGTGAATCAGGGGTAAACAAGGTAAAAGGATAAACAGACTAGGGTGACCTATTGGGTCCCATCAAAATTAAACCTATGCATTGAATAAGTGATAATAAAGAATATTATTGGGTAATTGAAAGTGATCAAGGGCACAACTTGCCTGGCACTTGAGATTCCAATTACCAGGGTGATTCTTTAGATCCTCGTAACCTCACGCTAGTCGTAGCAATACAAACAAACATGGTATAGATAAAATTAACATCACACCAAACATAAGTACAAACTGAATAATAATGATCTACGCGTCACTACGAGATCGTGGAATCGAGAACCACTAGAATCGGAGTTACGGTTAAGGAGTTATGATTTTATAGAGGGTTTATGTGATTAAAATATTAAACTATATTATAAATTGGTTAATATAAATCATATAAGAGGTTGTCCTATAAATAATTATCTCAACTTTAATCTAAGTCATAAATTGATCATAGATCATAGTTTAGCAAGTAATGATGAATACATTAACGAGACTAACCAACCTAAGTTAAATAGAAATCTAATTATAAAATAATGAGGCATGGTATAATAAATATTGTTATTGCATAGTAAATATTTATACGAGACTAACGCAACTTGAACGGATCAAATCGGAATTATAACGGAGGAGTTATGAATTTCTGAAGGTTTTATATATTTGATATGAGATTGATTAGGAGATAAATTTTATTGTGACATTCATGTCAAAACAGTGGTATTACGTGATAAACAATAATATTACAAAATTATAGAAATTGGAATGGATTAATTTGGGGCTAGAATGAATTTTCTATGAATTAAATGAGTTCCTAGAATTATTTTAACCTTAAAAATCATTTTCCAAACGAATTCCTCGGTTTTAATAAGTGTCTGGTCTACGCTCTAAATAAACAGAAGTACAGGGTCTAACTCGCAAGATTCCATAGACTCAGGTAACAGTTGAACAAGGATGGCGGGTTGGTTATCAGTAAGCCTAGGGACTCTTTTGAGATTTTGCCAAGCGAAGGGGTACGGTTATATCCTGGCTGTTGGATCACTGATCTACGGTCGAGATTAAAACCCTAATACAGAAACTGAACCCGCCTTCCTGACCACCGGATCCCGATCCGATGATCAAGAATCAACCAAGCCAACAAGTTCATAGGGCCGAATTTGAGTCGTCCACGGTTCGATCAACGAATTGGATCAAAAGACTCGAACCGGTACGATAGGACCTAATCTCAAGCGTCTATTTTCTGATGTGCGGCCACCGACATTCCCTGCATCCTCCGAGCCGAGGCGCGGCGGCGCTGGCAGCAAGCGCGGTGGCGCCATCGCCGGCAGCCCGCATGGTCGGCCCCAGGAGTCCCCCTTCCCACCAGAAGCGAGCTACGCGTAGAGAAGACAGAGGCGGACACAGGTTTAGGTTTCTCACCATGGATTCAGGCGCAGAGACGAACGCTCACGATGGAACGCGGCTCCGCGGCGGCGCAGTGGTTCCGGGGAGAAATTCTCCGCTTCCTGGACCCCGATCGTACGCGCGGCAACCACTATCACGCTTCACGATCACACGAGACTTCCCCTGACCACCCCGCGGTCACCGAGCGATCCCCGCTAGCTAGATCAACGCTGGCGATGGGGTTGCTGCTCTGCCCACAGCGATGGTGGTGCCGCCAAGCACGGGATAGCTGCAGACGAGGGGGAGGGTCACGGCGACGGCGACTTATTATACCCATGGTGAGGCGCAACGGCCCCGACCGAAGCGGGCAGGACGAACCGTGCTGGTCACGCAGGGCAGCGGCGCAAGAATCGCGGACGGTTGGAGGAGGATGAGTCCGACTAGATGGTCGCAGGCGCGGAGCGATTTCCTCGGCTCTCTCTCACTCCATGCTCTCGAGTTCGTGCTATCACTGCATGGCGGCGGTGGTTTCGCGCGGCAGATGGGAGCTCCGTACTACCCGGCGCCTGATACGACACGAAGCGCCCGAGATCCCTGGATTCGTTTGATACGCAGAGTCCGCGTCCGCTGTGGCCGCGAGGTAGAAGACCCAGCCACATGGTGGGCCCACCTGGCGGTGAGTCGAGGTATGTGCAAGCTCCCCAGGGTTGGGCTGTGCGCCGGTGTGAGGGAAAGAAGTGGGCTGAGGAGATGAAAAGCGGCCCAAACGTGAGTCCCTGTCTTTTCCATCTTTTTCTTTTCTTTTCTATTCCTTATTTTCAAATTCCAATTAGATTTAAATTTAAGCGAAGTTCTAATTTTCACTCAAAGTATTCAAACATAAATGCGAGGTTCATGAATTAAGTTTATTCATTTACTTATTTCCTTACTTATTTATTTAGCCTATGTTTTCGATATGTAACACATAATATTCATTCTACGAGAGTATTTTGAATGTGTAGTCCATTAGAAGTTCATTTCCAAAGCTTCAATATTTATTACTTATTTTGTTTTATGAAGACATACTTTCTAATATATATGCACTTTTATGAGAAGATCCTCCAATTTATTTATCTTTCTGAGTTTTTTTACAAGTTTAAAGGACTCACAACCATATTAAAAATAATAATAATAATAATCTAATTTATATAAAGATTTTTCCACTTTTGATTTGGTCTCTTTAATTTCTTTATTTATTTGTTATTTGCATAAATTAATGCCATTAGTTGAGTATGATGAAAAAGAAAAAGAAAATCAAGGAATCCCCAAAACACCCACTTATAATTTTATTTATTCATTTATTTTATTATATTTTTTATACCAATTTTGGGCCTTACAATTTTGGGGTTAGTCCCACCTTTAACAATTCAGATTTGAAGCCATATATGGGTGACGAAGATGAGATCGAGTTGAGGACGACTCCATTCAAGAGGAGGAGGATGATGAGAACATCACTTCTATACATGCAATGAATGGACCGATAACACGATCACATGCACGACAACTAAATCTCTAGGTACGTTCTACCCTAGTCAATTGTGTTTCAGAGCTTACGCTTGGGGCCATGGATGTTTTGATGATTATGAACCTTGGAGAGGACCAGAAAGGACTTGGGAAAGGCCTAGGTGTTGAGGAGGAGCAGCAAGGGCGCCCACAACAGAAAGGAGATCAAGTTTGACTCGGTTGCGACTCCATCTCGGGTTCCAGGACTAGTCTGCACTAAAATGGACGCCCAAGATGCATCCGAACTCCGATTGGGACGGACTTGATATGGTTGGAAAGATAAGGAGATTATCTAACCAACCCAACTGGTTCTACCCTAAAATTTGTCCGGAGTCAATAGGAATCGTCGAAACAAGTCAGCGTTCAGATTCTGTTTTGGTGCTGCGACACCGTCTGTTGGGCCATTGGGCCGTGTATCGCGTCGGAGCCCATTAGGGGCGAGTCCAGGGTTCACGCACGCCCTAATACTCTATTTATTCTACAGCTGCCGCCACATTAGGTTTGGGTTTTGCTTAGATCAATTCTGTCATCGAACAGTGTCGCCGTCATCAGTTTATGAGACCCCATCCCGTGATCAAGACAATTTTGGTTGCGTTTCTTTCCTGTTCTTGCTTGTGTTCTTGATTGCACTTGCAGGGATAAGCCTTCGTGGCGAGGTCATCCGTGTGTCACGGGTGATAACCAACGAAGCCGTGGTGTAGTGATTGCGAGGAACCGTTCGCTCGGAGCCTTGGATCATCAACGTCGTGTTCTCCATTCAATCAAATTATCGCATCTCACGGAAGATTGAGCCGCGTCTACTATCATCTGGCATCACCGACTAGCCCATGTTGGGATGAAGAATCTTCACAAGCTTCTAAAGGGAGAACACATTTTGGGACTAACCAATGTTCATTTTGAGAAAGACAGGGTTTGTAGCGCATGTCAAGCAGGGAAGCAAGTTGGTACCCATCATCCACACAAGAACATCATGACGAACGACAGGTCGCTTGAGCTACTCCACGTGGATTTATTCGGCCCGATCGCTTACATAAGCATTAGCGGGAGTAAGTATTGTCTTGTAATTATGGATGATTATTCTCGCTTCACTTGGGTATTCTTTTTGCAGGAAAAATCACAAACCCAAGAGACCTTAAAGGGATTCTTGAGACGAGCTCAAAATGAGTTCGGATTAAGGATCAAGAAAATAAGAAGCGACAACAGGACGGAGTTCAAGAACTCACAAATAGAAGGCTTTCTTGAGGACGAGGGAATCAAGCATGAGTTCTCTTCTCCCTACACACCTCAACAAAATGGTGTAGTGGAGAGGAAGAATAGAACTCTACTGGACATGGCAAGGACCATGCTTGATGAGTACAAGACTCCGGATCGGTTTTGGGCTGAGGCGATTAACACCGCCTGCTACTCCATCAACCAGCTCTACCTTCACCGAATCCTCAAGAAGACATCTTATGAACTCCTCACCGATAAAAAGCCCAATGTTTCATATTTTAGAGTCTTTGATAGCAAATGTTTTATTCTTGTTAAAAGAGGTAGAAAATCTAAATTTGCTCCTAAGGTTGTCGAAGGCTTTTTACTTGGTTATGACTCAAACACAAGGGCATATAGAGTCTTCAACAAATCCACTGGATTAGTTGAGGTTTCTTGTGACATTGTGTTTGATGAGACTAATGGCTCTCAAGTAGAGCAAGTTGATCTTGATGAGCTAGATGATGAAGAGGCTCCGTGTGTCGCGCTAAGGAACATGTCCATTGGGGATGTGTGTCCTAAGGAAACCGAAGAGCCTCCACAAGCACAAGATCAACCATCATCTTCAAATCAAGCATCTCCACCAACTCAAGATGAGGATCAGGCTCAAGACAATGAAGAAAATGATCAAGAAGATGAGCCACCTCAAGAGGAGGGCAATGATCGAGGGGGAGATGACCATGACAAAGACAAGGAAGATGATCAAGAAGAACAGGGTCAAAGACCGCCACACCCAAGAGTCCACCAAGCGATACAACAAGATCACCCCGTGAACTCCATCCTCGGCGATATTCATAAGGGGCTAACCACTCGATCTCGTGTCGCACATTTTTGTGAACATTACTCTTTTGTGTCTTCTATTGAGCCATACAGGGTGGAAGATGCATTAAGAGATTCGGATTGGGTGTTGGCAATGCAAGAGGAACTCAACAACTTCACAAGGAATGAGGTATGACATTTAGTTCCACGTCCTAACCAAAATGTTGTAGGAACCAAGTGGGTATTCCACAACAAGCAAGATGAGCATGGTGTGGTGACAAGGAACAAAGCCCGACTTGTAGCCAAGGGATATTCACAAGTCGAAGGTTTGGATTTCGGTGAAACCTATGCACCCGTAGCTAGGCTTGAGTCAATTCGTATATTACTTGCCTATGCTACTTACCATGGCTTTAAGCTCTATCAAATGGACGTGAAAAGTGCCTTCCTCAATGGACCAATCAAGGAAGAGGTCTATGTTAAGCAACCTCCCGGCTTTGAAGATAGTGAGTACCCTAACCATGTGTATAAACTCTCAAAGGCGCTTTATGGGCTCAAGCAAGCCCCAAGAGCTTGGTATGAATGCCTAAGAGATTTCCTTATCACTAATGGCTTCAAAGTCGGAAAAGCCGATCCTACTCTCTTTACTAAAACCATTGCAAATGATTTGTTTGTATGCCAAATTTACATTGATGACATCATATTTGGGTCTACTAACAAATCTACTTGTGAAGAGTTTAGTAGGATAATGATTCAAAAATTTGAGATGTCTATGATGGGGGAGTTGAAGTATTTCCTAGGATTTCAAGTTAAGCAACTCCAAGAGGGCACCTTCATCAGCTAAACCAAG
This sequence comes from Zea luxurians, assembly GCA_029449295.1. Lineage (NCBI taxonomy): Eukaryota > Viridiplantae > Streptophyta > Magnoliopsida > Poales > Poaceae > Zea > Zea luxurians. Next base: position 22,320 of record JAOPSE010000810.1, on the reverse strand, counting down.
TATATACAAGACATACTTACCAAGTTTGGAATGAAGGATGCCAAGCCCATCAAGACACCCATGGGAACAAATGGGCATCTCGACCTCGACACGGGAGGTAAATCCGTAGATCAAAAGGTATACTGATTGATGATAGGATCTTTACTCTATTTATGTGCATCTCGACATGATATTATGCTTTCCATATGCATGTGTGCAAGGTTCCAAGCCGATCCTAAGGAAGTTCACCTTAGGGTCGTGAAAAGAATTATGTGATATTTAGTTTATACACCTAAGTTTGGTCTTTGGTACCCCAAGGGATCCACCTTTGATTTAATAGTCTATTCAGATGCTGATTGGGAAGGGTGTAAAATTGATAGGAAGAGCACATCAGGGACTTGTCAGTTTTTGGGAAGATCCCTGGTGTCTTGGGCTTCAAAGAAACAAAACTCAGTAGCTCTTTCTACCGCCGAAGCCGAGTATATTGCCGCAGGTCATTGTTGTGCGCAATTACTTTGGATGAGGCAAACCCTTAGGGACTATGGCTACAAATTGAGCAAAGTCCCTCTCCTATGTGATAATGAGAGTGCAATCCGCATGGCGGATAATCCCATTGGACACAGCCACACTAAGCACATAGCCATTCGGTATCACTTTTTGAGGGATCACCAACAAAGGGGGATATCGAGATAGCCTATGTTAGCACCAAAGAACAATTAGCCAATATCTTTACCAAACCTTTAGATGAGAAAACCTTTACCAAACTTAGGAATAAGCTAAACATTCTTGATTCTCGGAACTTTGATTGACACTTTGCACACATAGCTCATTTATATACCTTTGATCATATCTCTTTTATGCCTATGACTAATGTGTTTTCAAGAAAATTTCTACTAAGTCATAGATTGAAAGGGAAATGGAGTCTTCAGCGAAGACAAGGCTTCCCACTCCACTCTATTGGTATTATTTACCCTTCGCCGTCACTCCGCACCACTCTCCACTTTGGTATAATCTTCACTCATATTCATTTGTACCATTGGGGAGAAAGTAAAGAGGGCTCTCAAAAGACTCCGTTTTTGGCGATTAATGCCAAAGGGGGAGAAATATAGCCCACAGCAAAAGGACCGCACCACCACCAATTTCAAAGTTTTTTAAGGAAGTTTTCAATTGGTATTTATATCTCTTTCATATTGGTAAAACCCTCTTGAACACTAAGAGGAGAATTTCATCCAGGGGGAGTTATTGTTTTAGTCAAAGGAAAAGCATTTGAAACAGGGGGAGAAACTTCAAATTCTTGAAAATGCTTCTCAAAATCTTATTCATATACCTTTGACTATTTGCAAAAGACCTTGAAAAATAATTTCCAAAAAGTTTTGCAAAATCAAAACAAGTGGTGCAAATGTGGTCCAAAATGTTAAATAAAAGAAAGCAATCCATGCATATCTAGTGAAAGAATAAATTGGTTTAATTCCAAGCAACCTTTGCACTTGCCTTATGCAAACTAGTTCAATTCTGCACTTATGTATTTGCTTTGGTTTGTGTTGGCATCAATCACCAAAAAGGGGGAGATTGAAAGGGAAATAGGGTCAAACCTTTTCCTATATGATTTTGGTGGTTGAAATGCCCAACACAAATAATTGGACTAACTAGTTTGCTCTAGATTATATGTTCTACAGGTGCTAAATGTTCAACACAAACCAATAAAAAGATCAAAGTTAGGGTTCAAAAGAAAGGAGCAAAATAAACCGAAGAGAACCCTGGTCTGGCACACCGGACTGTCCAGTGTGCCACCGGACAGTGTCCAGTGCACCACTGGACGGTGTTCGGTGCACCAGGGGCGATCGACTCAAACTCTTCACCTTCGGGTTTCTGGAGAGCCGATCCGCTATAATTCACCGGACTGTCCGGTGTGCCAGCGGAGCAACGGCTAAGAAGCACAATGGTTGACTCCAACGGTCGCCTACAAAAGTGAACAGTGCGCGGACAGTTTGCGCAGAGTCAGAGCAGCGGCAGAAGGCGCACCGGACAGTGAACAGTGCCTGTCTGGTGCGGCACCGGACTGTCCGGTCCCCAAGATGTCAGAGCTCCAACGGTCGAAACCGTTAGAACCCTAACGGTTGGGTGACATGGCTGGCGCACCGGACAGTGTTCGATGGCACACCGGACTGTCCGGTGCGCCCATCGACAGACAGCCTCCCCAACGGTTGGTTTGGTGGTTGGGGCTATAAATACCCCCAACCACCACCACTTCAAGCATCCAAGTTTTTCAGACATCTCATTCAATACAAGAGCTAGTGCAATCAATACAAGATACAATTCAATAGAATCAAAGCCTCTCCAAGTCCCAAATCCACTCCAACCAAATAGTGACTAGAGAGAGAGGTTTTCTCGTGTTCTTTGAGCTCTTGTTCTTGGATCGCTTTCTTCTTCTCTTTCTTGTTCTCAAGATACTTGTAATCAAAGCAAGAGACACTAAGTTGTGGTGGTCCTTGTGAGGGGGTCTAAGTGACCCGTTTGATTAAGGAGAAAGCTCACTCGGTCTAGATGACCGTTTGAGAGAGGAAAAGGGTTGAAAGAGACCCGGTCTTTGTGACCACCTCAACGGGGACTAGGTTCTTTGGAACCGAACCTCGGTAAAACAAATCACCGTGTCATCCGCTTCATTTGCTTGTGATTTGTTTTCCCCTCTCTTTTGGACTCGAATTTATTTCTAACGCTAACCCCGGCTTGTAGTTGTGCTTAAAGTTTGTGAATTTCAGTTTCCGCCTATTCACCCCCCTCTAGGTGACTTTTAATAACCCAACTATGAGACTCTCACCGTGGATGAGCTTTTCAGCAGGCTCAAAGATTGACCACCAGACTCAGGCTAAGATTAAGAACCCTGGTGCACTCACCATGGCCCTTGTGTTTGGAGGTTGTTCTTCCTCTAACTCTTCACCTGCCATATTTCCTTTGTCATCTTTGTTGTCTATTACGGATGATTAGGTTGAGAGCCTTGAGATGATGAGCTGGCGCTTGTTGCTAGTCGGTTCACGTGGTTTCACAACAACCATCTAAATTGGTGGCTTGGCGGGGCCAAGGATGGCTGCTTCAACTATGAAGACCCCAACCATTTCATCGACAACTACCCCAAGATGAAGGGCAAACCGAGGCTAGCAAGCGCGACCACCACTCTGATCGACGCAAGGGCAAGCACAAGTAGACCTCCAGCAAGCACGAGTCCAAGGGGATGTTTGACAAGGAGACACACGAGCAAAAGTACCTCCACAAGGCCAAGATCAAGGATTGTGCCTTCCTTGCTTCCCTTAGCAACCTTGACCACGACTCTGATGACACTTCTTCCTCGAGCGGTGAGGAACACGAGAGGTGGATTGAGGACAAGCTCAACAAACTCTACTTCTTCGCTGACAATGCAGAATGCCTATGCACCATGGCACTTGGTGAGGACGCGGTGGACAACGATGATAAGGACAACAACGACGATGACTCTACCTCTGAGGTATCTATTTCCGCCAATGATCTCGCTACTGGGGTAAATGAGCTGACGGCTGCTTTGGCTAGTCAGGACAAGTTGCTTAGGCTTGCTTCCAATAAGAGGAAAGAATACAAATGCATGTATGAGTTGACGCTTAAGGAGCTTGAGTCTGCTAGACCTTCTATTACGGTGTCCGATGAGACTGAATGTGATGAGTGCACTCTTCACATGTCAAACATCACCACATTGCAAACCAAGTACGCCACCCTGCTAGATGAGTGCGAAGAGTTGTGATCTAGATCTAGTTTGTTGGGTGTGTGTAAGACTTGTCCTGGCTTCCAAACTGAACTAGCATAGAAGAACAATATGATATCTTTGCTTGAGAAGGCTAGCTCAGTGAGTGCATATGTACCTGTGCAAACGTGAACTGGTCAAGGGGTTTTGTGAGGATATTTGCAAGTTGTATGTGGGTATCAACATGGTGAAGATCAATGTCCCCTTTCTCATAATGTTCTCTGAGAAAATGAAAACGGACATCGATGTGCTTGGTCTTAAAATGCAACACAGGAGTTTTGACAACACTAATGGCACTCGTGCTATCACAAAGCATATGCACATGAGAAAACTCTAAGCCAAAATCCCTCAAAGTAGCCATCATACAAAGCGATTATGAGCAGCAGCTAGTGGAAGCAACATACTCAGCCTCTGTGGTAGACTAGGCAAGCTAGACTGTTTGCGAGAAGACTAAGAAACAAGAGAGGAACCAAAAAAATTGACAAGTCCTAGACTTGCGATCCAAACGACATCCCACAAAATTAACATCTGAATAACCGCACAAAGATAGAACAGACGAAGAGGAGTACCATAAATCAAACTCAGGAGTGAAACACAGGTACCTCATAATCTGTTTGATGGCCTGTCTGTGAAAAGTGCATGGGGAAGCCTAGAATCGAGCGCATAGACACACTGCAAAGTGTATGTCTAGCCTCCTTGTCGTTAAGTACAAGAGGGAGCCAATCATGCTCTTGTACTCCTTCTAGTCCATGGGCTCACCATCCTCATCGGCATCCAGAGTCGTTGTGGTGGACATGGGCATCGAAAGAGCCTTGGCCTCGCCCATATCGAACTTCTTCAGGATGTCCTTTGTGTATTTGCCTTGGTGCACAAAGTCCTGTCTTGGGTCTTCTTGATTTGCAGCCAAAGGAAGAAGTTGAGGTTTCACATCATGCTCATCTCAGAGTAACCGAGGAGTGCTCCAGGTCCAGCGACATGAACGACCGCCTTCTCCTCCTCCCTCATCGATGACCAACTCCGATGACTCCCTAGGGCTTACCACAGCAGAGCAGTCCTTCATCCCGGCAATGCAGTGCCCTGGCCTTGCTAGCTCAAACGAGTCAGACAAGAGCATAGAGGAAGACTCCAAGGAAGAGGAGGAGGACAACAGCAGCAGTGGGCAGTAATGGCTCCTATGACGACAACAAGGACGGTGACTGAGCGGGTAGCGATGACGGCAGGAGCAAAGGTGTGGGCGACAGCGGGATTGGTGGCAAGGGCGCGGGCGACGACCAGGACGACGACAACGGTGGTAGCAATGGCAAGGGCGGGCGTGCTAAGTGCAAGGAGCCATCGGCTTAGATATTGTAGTATGGTACTAGTAGTTGTAATGTAGGGTATTATAGTAGTAGCAGTAGTATTGTAAGGGTGGTTGGGATCTTTTGTTAGGGTCAGTTCATAATGAACTGACAGTGTAAGGATAATGATAACATATATATATATATAACTACTAAACTCCAATGAATTGCCTTCTGTGTTATGCAGGAGCTTGGTGAGCTTTAGAGATCACCCCTTTCTGTGTTATGCATGAGCATATAATACAAACTTAAGTCGGATCCTGACTTAAGCCAATTACTTTGTCTGTAGGGTTTAGTTGACACCCTTTTCTGTCTATGAGATCATGTAACACTAACTTAAGTCAGACTCGACTCAAGCCAATTGCTCCGTCGGTAGGGCTTAGTGGCTGCCCTTTTCTGTCTACGTGATCATGTGACACCAACTTAAGTCGAATCCCGACTTAAGCCAATTGCTCCACCTGTAGTAAGAATAGGCACAACAAAATAGTATGGAAGAATGTAACTAAGTACTTGAATGAGGAAAATCATGCTTTATTGAATATAAATTTTAGAGTATAAATGACCGCTTCCGATTAGAGTAGATTTTTTGAAGGTGCTCAATGTTCCAGGAGTTACCGATTGGAGTTCCATCCATCTGAGATAGCCTATAGGACCCTGGGTGGGTGACTTTTATGATAATGTACGACCCTTCTCAGGGTTGTGATAACTGGTGCTGCCCTTCTCTGGACTTATCCTTCGAAGCACTAAATCCCCGATTAAAAAGGTTTTGTAGAGTACCTTGCTATCATGGTAACGCCATAGGGACTGTTGATACCGTGTCGACTGAATCACCATATCGAGCCATTCTTCTTCTAGTGTGTTGATCTCCTCAAGCTAGGTTGCTTCTGCTTCTACTATGTCCTTGAACATCACCCTAGGTGCCCCAAACACCAGGTCTGCAGGTAGCACTGCTTCTGAGCCATATACCATGAAGAAAGGGGTATTACCATGAAGTGCTTGGCCGGGTTGGATTTGGAGACTCCAAACGATGTACATGAGCTCTCTTATCCACTTCCCAACGAGCTTTTCATTCTTGTCAAAGACCTTTTCCTCAACGCCTTCAGGATCATCCCATTTGCTTGTTTCACTTGACCATTTTCCCTTGGATGGGCCATTGAAGCATACTTAACAAGGATGCACTTTTGCTCATAGAAATCAAAGAACTCTACTGTTGGAGACTTGTTCTCAAATGCTTCAGATTAAGAACAAGGCCACACAAAATGTTAAATGTTAATATCCTTCGCCCTTCGAAGCATTATTTCCCTAAGGATATAATGATTTTTGGACGAAGGTTATGAAGGACATACCTTCATCAGCATAAAATATAATAATGAAGAAGGAATCATATGAAGCATATAAGTTAACATGAACGATTATGTATCATTGACAAATCATTTCTATTTCATTATGATGGAAGAATAGAAATGATATCAAATTACAAATGTACCTTCAGATTGTGAGAAGGTAAAAGTACAAGTGTGACGCAAAAGTCAATGCCAAATCAGCGTGAACAGTACAGGAATACTGTTCACCTATTTATAGGCACGGGTCGCAGCCCATGCAAAATTACATCAATACCCATTACATTTAACAATAACCCTATAGTAATTCTTCGAGGTCTAATTTGGCTTTTCATCTTTAAGTCGGTTCCCCTTTTCTGCCGTTATGCCGAAGCTTTTCTGCATATAGCTTCGTGATCGTCTTATCCTTCGTCGTGATCACCTTTCGTCCCAGTCAAGCTTCGTCTTTAACCGTGCTTTTGTATACCCGCAATCTAACTTCGAAGGTACCTGTTTGCATATTTCTCTTGGAAAACATTGTTAAATCATGTTTTTGAGGACCTTCCAAAGCCGAAGGCCCCCAACAGTAGCCCCTCGCAATATTAATTTGTTAGAATGATAAATTCAGATTGCGAAATGGACGAAGGCTATAAGCCAAAGGTCCGAAAAAAACACCTTCCTTTTGCTAGAATAGCAACAGTCATTGGCAGATGGGGCCCTCCAGTCTCCGACATAATAGGTTTATAAATACGGGCTCGCCACAATTTATTGGGCACGCTCTCTTGCCATCTGGTTTTCCTGCTCAAATAGTTTTCTGCCTACAAATATTTGGTTGCCTCCCTAGTTTTAAGCTTCGGAAGCGAGAGGCAAGAATTCCGAAGGAATGTCTGAGGAGAAGAAGGTTGCTGCCGAAATGAAGCTGAGCCTTTCTGAAGAGATGCATCTGGGTTTTCTTGAGTCAATGGCGAAGACGAATACGGAGAAGATTACAAGGGAGATTTTAGAAGGTTTATCTAAAGATACTGGTGAGAGTGACAGTTATGATGCAGATAGCGGGGGTGAAGATTCCGAAGATCAGCCATGGCGACCAAGCCATTCAGTCTTCGGAAAATCAACTATTGGGCAAAGTCACCTTGAAAACATGAAGGGGAGATACTTTCGAGATATGTCCATTGTGAGAGCAGATGCCGGAGAAAGAACTGTGCCGAGCCCTGAAGATGATGAAGTCGTTATCTTCCGAAGCTTTTTAAAAGCTGGGCTACGATTCCCTCTAAGCAGATTCGTGGTAGAAGTTCTGAAAATATATCAGGTTTACCTTCATCAACTTACCCCTGAAGCAATAATAAGAATGGGAATCTTCGTCTGGGCTGTGAAGAGTCAAGGTCTAGAGCCAAGTGCGAAAAGCTTTTGCAATATACATGAATTGTTATATGAAACGAAACCCTGGGGTAAAGAGCAGTATCATAACAACTTTGGTTGCTACAACTTTGGTGCTCGCTCTGGATCTAGCTGTCCCGTGCCCACCTTTCGGAAGAGATGGCCTGGAGAATGGATGAAAGAATGGTTCTATGTAAAAAATGATTTGAAGGTTCGAGAAGATATTAAGGATATCATCATGCGCCCCATCTGGCAGCGCTTCGGATTCCGGAAACCGAAGGTAGAAATGGATAAAGTAGCCGAAGAATGCCAACGGGCCTTCGGCGTAGTCTGCTCCTTTATCGGGACAAGGGATTTGATACAAGAACACATTGCCTTCAGAGTATGGCCTCTTGCAGATAATTGGGAAATGCCGAAAGAGACTGTTAAAGAAACTGACGAAGGTGGGCTAGTCAGGCTAAAGTATACATTCAAGTATGGAGACAAATTCGTTGAACCAGATGATGATTGGTTAAAGAGCATTGAAACTGTAAGTGATGAATTGCTTGGGGCATACTCGAAGGCCGAAGATACTGCAATGTCAGCAGCCTTCGAAGGCCGAAGAAAGAAAAGACTGAACCGAGTTTTTGATGCAATCGGGTTCGTGTACCCCGACTACCATTATCCAGTGCGGGGGCAGAAAAGGAAAGGTACAGTTTCTGCGAAAGAAACTGCTCCAACTGCTCCTACCGAGCCAGCGCCGAAGAGAAAAAGGGTGAAAGTTCTCACACACCGGCCACGTTACATTGAACTAGCCACAGTGCCTGAATTCGGCAGCGGAGCATCTTCAGCCCCCGAAGCTAAGGAATCAACTTCGTTGCCCGGAGCCAAAGAGCTGACCGAAGTGCCAATTACAAAAGAATTGGAAGAACCAAAGACTCTGTTACCAGAAATCAAAGAGGTGGCCGAAGCTCCATCGACAGAAAAGATGGAAGAAGCAAAAGCATCAACTGAGGGAACGAAAATATCAGAAATTTTGAGTCCCTCAGAAGAAATTAAAGCAACAAAAATTAAAAAGAGGTCAACAGCGACCCCAAAAAGAAAAAGAATGGTCAATGTGTTAGATGTTTTGGAAACAATTAAACTTCCAAGCACAACCCCGAAGAATACTGCTGAAACTTCTGAGGGGCTTGCTGAAGTATCCGTTGCTGAGGCTCCGAAGCAACAAACTGAAGTTGGAACCGGGCTTTCAGAACCAACCAAGGTAATACCTTTGGAAGCAGAAGAAACAAAAATTGCAAGGGCAACTAAAGAAATGAAAATGTCAGAGCCTACTTTGGTCGAAGAAATTGATACTGCTGTCCCCGAAGCAACTTCCAAAATATACGATTATATTGTGCATCATGCTTCGGGGAAAAAGTTATCGGAAGAAGAAGTTTTTGAAGCTAATCACTATGCCAAAGAATTGAAATATCCTAAGGGGGCACTAGTGTTCAATGGGACTGACGAAGAGGATTTCCTATACTGCCTCCCAGATAATAAAGAATTATCCGTCTGTCGGGAGATGTCTAGAAGTATGGGGTTTCCGAAGCTTGAGGCTGGATTATGTGCTATGACGAAGGAGGATCTTGCGGATAGTCTTGCGTACAATAGCCTGAAGGTATGAGAATTGGATGTTTACAAATTTTATAATTCGTAGCTCATTCTTTTGTTCTTATACCAACCTTTTTACATATAGGGTTTAATTCTAAGCAACACATTGAGAGCACAAAAGAGTGCCGAAGATGAGAGCTATGAAATTGCGTTCAACAACCTACGATCAGAAGTTATTAAACTGAGAAATGAAGCTCTGGAAAAGGATAAAATTCTGCTCACATTGGTGGACAAGGTAAAGAAGGACGAAGCTACCTCAAAGGCCCAAGTCGAAGCCTAAAGACGTGAAATTAAAGATCTTCAGAAACAGCTAGCTAGAGCTAAAGAAGAGCGTATACTTGAAGAAACAAAACGCGAGCTTAGTGATCAACTGGCGAATCATTTAGAGATGAGTATTAAAGAGCTTCGTGCATCCCAGAGGAAATGTTATGTTAAATCCATAGAGTGCGTCAAAAAGATTAAATCTAGCTTCGCCAGCGTTGGCGCATTCTCTAGTGAAGAGAATTTTTCAAGAGGCAATCCTGAAGGCCCAATGGAGTGGATCAGTCATGAAGCAGAGGCCTTCGAGGAAATTTTGAATAGTCGTGGTGACATTTGCGCTTTTTCGGGTGCTAGGGGGATTGCTGCTGTTTTGGAGAGGAAAGGCTGCGAGCATGTAAAATCCCTAGCGCAGTCCGAAGCTACCTTGTCTTCTGAAGACATTAAAGACCCCTCACCCGAAGCAAGCATGGTTGGTGGGAAATTCTTCACCGATATCTGGGATAACGGCGGCCGAGAATCGGCGCAAGAAATTATTCAAAGGAGTGAAAAAGGCATCCGCGATGCTAGAAAAATAGCGGAAGCTACCGAAAAAAGTACAGAGTCCGAAGGGCAAATAGGTATTAATTAGTGGTTTTTATTATGCTGTAATTTTTAATTCCAGACTCTGCTCTCGGTTTGTAATAGTAATATAGCCATATCTTTTCTTCCCCCAGAACCTGCTGAGACATTTCCGGGCCCCCACCCGAAGGGGGACGATGAAATTAGAAAAATGGCTGAAGCCATTATGGACAAGGTTGCCAACCAACTATTGAACGAAGCTGCAGAGATAGTACTTAAAGAGGATTAAATGCTATTGTAGAAACATTTGAAGCGTAAAGATGTGTAATATATTGTAACTTTAAATGTAATATATAATCTATTTATAGTTTAATTCTTTACGATGCATGAAACTTTGCATACATACCGCTTTTTGAGCCTTCGGCGAAAAAACACCTTCCCTTCTTTTCATGCTTCGTGAAGAAAATCCTTTCTATATCTCAGGAATGTCCAAGCTTCGTGAAATATTTTCCGAAGCTATAAAAAAGTTTTGTGTTGCGTTTCCGATGTGGCTACACTTCATCTCGATTTGTCTTGTGCCTTAGCACGATTTTCTCTTTTCCAAAATATGTTCCGCAAGTCAACACTGTATCCCCTTCTTGTTCCAGATGCATTATGCTGTATGATGCTTATGTTATGCAAAAATGATGCGATGATGTTATGCCATGCAAAATGATATTTGTGCCACAGATATATATCCCTGTAATAAAGCACACACACTTTTTATATCAGAGCTGACTTTTCGCTGTAAGCCTCCCTTAGGAGCTTCTTCGCCTTTTACTTTCAGCGGAATCAGCGTTTATTTTTTGCTGTAAGCCTCCCTTAGGAGCTTCTTCGCCTTTTACTTTCAGTGGAATCAGCGTTTATTTTTTGCTGTAAGCCTCCCTTAGGAGCTTCTTCGCCTTTTACTTTCGGCGGAATCAGCGCTTATTTTTCGCTGTAGGTTTAGAAAACTTACACTGCGCTCCCTTAGGAACGACTTTTTACTGTTTCGAACAATTTGTACTGTGTGCGTTAGATCAAGTTTTTGGTAATCCAAGGGTCCTCCAAATCAGTATAAGTTCGTATGCTTCGGCAAATCAAGCCTATGGAAAAAACATATTTTTATTATAGTAGAAAACGAAAGTATTACAGGGAATTGAAATTCAATAAAAGACATTTAAACTCTTCATAATTGTTTCTTATTGACAAAAGGGTAATAGTGAATGTAGAAGATGCAAAAGAACTGCTGTTGACGTAGGATATTTGTCAATAAATGTGCTTCGACTCTGGCACCGTGCTGTTGACTGTGCGAGCTTCGGACCCCTCTCTGAAATCCCTCTGAAGATGATTGTGCTGACTCCCTTCTGGCTGTTGTCCTCGCTGGGTCGGCGGTGGCGGTGGAGGTTGCTGCCAAGATGCTTGGGGTTGGCTCGCCGAAGCAACAGAAGCTGCAGGGTGGTTGCCTACATATTCTGGAATATAAGGTGAATGATACGAAGCAGTATGCATGACCTGCTTCGGCTGACTCTGTTGCGCTGCTGCTTCCGCTATTTCCTTCTGCTTCTAGATGGTAACATGGAACATCCTGGTAGTATGGCCCTTGTCTTCACCATAGAATAGGCAATATATTTTTCTTGGCTGGTCTCCAAACCTTCCCCCAAAGCCCCTGGCGCCTCTGCCCCTTTGCGCTGGCGGCCAAAAAGAACTCTGCTGTTGGGCCGAAGCTTGTGAAGAGTGTTGTGGCCTTTGCTGCTGGCTCCCTCGGTCATCAGTTTGAGCAGAGTTATGGATTGACCTAACATGCCTCGGGTGAAATCTTCCTCCGAAGCCCCTGGTCATTTCAGAGAACCTGAATGCTTCCTCCCTTCTTTGGCGGAAGTCATTGTCAGCTCGAATGTATTCGTCCATCTTCTAGAGCAGCTTCTCCAACGTTTGTGGTGGCTTCCTGGCGAAGTACTGCGCTGATGGTCCCGGCCGAAGCCCCTTAATCATGGCCTCAATGACAATTTCATTGGGCACTGTTGGCGCTTGTGCCCTCAGGCGCAGAAACCTCCGGACATACGCCTGAAGGTACTCTTCATGGTCCTGGGTACACTGGAAGAGAGCCTGAGCGGTGACTGGCTTCGTCTGAAACCCTTGGAAACTAGTTATCAGCATATCCTTCAACTTCTGCCAAGAAGTGATTGTCCCTGGCCGAAGAGAAGAGTACCAAGTCTGGGCGACGCTCCTGACGGCCATGACGAAAGATTTTGCCATGACTGCCGTATTGCCACCATACGAAGATATGGTTGCTTCATAGCTCATTAGGAATTGCTTCGGGTCTGTGTGACCGTCATACATGGGGAGCTGGGGTGGCTTGTAAGACTGTGGCCATGGTGTAGCCTGCAATTCTGTTGAGAGAGGAGAAGCATCATCAAAAGCAAAGTTTCCGTGATGGAAATCTTCATACCAGTCATCCTCATTGTGGAAGCCTTCCTGATGAAGCTCTCTGCGTGGAGGCCTTCGGCTTTGATCATCTTGAACAAGATGACAAACCTCCTCAGAAGCTTCGTCTATCTGTCTCTAAAGATCAGCTAGACGAGCCATCTTCTCCTTCTTGCGTTGCACCTGTTGCTGAAGGATCTCCAGGTTTTGGATCTCCTGATCCAGGTCATCCTCCGGAGGTGTTGGACTAACAGCCTTCCTCTTCTGGCTTCGGGCCTCTCTGAGAGAAAGGACATCCTGATTGGGATCCAGCGGCTGTAAAGTACCAGCCCCTGTCGCTGAAGCTTTTTTCGGCGGCATGACGAAGGTGATGCTTGCCGAAGTTGTTCAAAACTCAAGAAATGGAAGTGAGTTCACCGGAGGTGGGCGCCAATGTTGGAGACTTGTTCTCAAATGCTTCAGATTAAGAACAAGGCCACACAAAATGTTAAATGTTAATATCCTTCGCCCTTCGAAGCATTATTTCCCTAAGGATATAATGATTTTTGGACGAAGGTTATGAAGGACATACCTTCATCAGCATAAAATATAATAATGAAGAAGGAATCATATGAAGCATATAAGTTAACATGAACGATTATGTATCATTGACAAATCATTTCTATTTTATTATGATGGAAGAATAGAAATGATATCAAATTACAAATGTACCTTCAGATTGTGAGAAGGTAAAAGTACAAGTGTGACGCAAAAGTCAATGCCAAATCAGCGTGAACAGTACAGGAATACTGTTCACCTATTTATAGGCACGGGTCGTAGCCCATGCAAAATTACATCAATACCCATTACATTTAACAACCCTATAGTAATTCTTCGAGGTCTAATTTGGCTTTTCATCTTTAAGTCGGTTCCCCTTTTCTGCCGTTATGCCGAAGCTTTTCTGCATATAGCTTCGTGATCGTCTTATCCTTCGTCGTGATCACCTTTCGTCCCAGTCAAGCTTCGTCTTTAACCGTGCTTTTGTATACCCGCAATCTAACTTCGAAGGTACCTGTTTGCATATTTCTCTTGGAAAACATTGTTAAATCATGTTTTTGAGGACCTTCCAAAGCCGAAGGCCCCCAACATCTACCCTTGTGAAGTTGGATCCCAGGTCAATGGTAATGTTGTTTGGCACTTCAAACCGGAATTTGATCTCCTGGATAAACTCTACTGCCTTGACTGCTATTAGTGATGCATTTGGCTCGTACTCGATTCACTTTGTGAACTTGTCGATGGCTACCATCGCATGCGTGTATCCTCCCTGAGCTTTCCTAAATGGCTCGATTATGTCCAGCCCTTATCATGCAAAGGGCCAGAAAACCGAGATGGTTTGATGTTGCTGAACCGGCAAGCACTGCTACTTGGCTAGGAATTGACATGCCTCACACCTCTAGACTAGGTCAGCTGCATCCTTCTTTGTCGTGGGTCAGTAGAACTCGGTTCTAAAAGCTTTCCCAACTAGTGTTCTTGATGTTGCATGAATCCCACACTATCCGGAATGAATCACCTGTAACACCCGGGTTTTAGGGGCACCAAACCCGGGCATGAATAATCAAATGTGTGCTGGGATCAAGTCTCACACATATGAGGACTCATGGTACAAAAACGAATGTCACATCTTTAATATATAATGGAGTTCTATACAAAATACTTAAATAGTTACATCATCCGAAGACAACAGTCCAGCAACCAAAGTTGACTGGGAGACGATGGCCTAGACCTCTCATGAACACATCGCAACATCCTTCATGCGCCTCATCCTGTGGTACCAGTTCTTGACCTGGGGGAATGTGAGTACAACAAGGGTGAGCTCACATACGTTCATCGCTCAACAAGTTGTGGGGAATAATGTGCATGAACTCACCAAAGGTGGGAGCTCATGTGAAGTGTAAGACTTACCAAAGGAGATGGTTAAAGCTGAGCATTGCTTTTAGAGTTGGTCAAAATTTTATTAGCAGTTACTAAGTATAAGTAGATACCAACCCAAATAAATAATAGATCACCATTAATAATAACACCCACGATGCAATGCACATGACATATTAAGTTTAATTCCATAAATTAATCTTGCGAGAGTCCTGAGTCGCTCTTGACCGTGAGCATGGCTGATATACCGGTTTTACACTATACAGAGGTTGCGCCCTTTACCCACAAGTCGTGTATCCCGTCTAGCCAGGGTTTGCAAGACCCTTAGACACTTTCAAGGTATCAAACTACATAATAATGTCCTACGCATCGTAACGAGATCCTAGGTTCGAGAACCACTAAATTCGAGGTTACAGTTATAAAGTTATGATTTTCTGAAGGTTTAGATGTCTACCATAAAACAAAGGAGGTACAAGATTTTAACCATAGTTTTCATGGTAATACAGGTTTACTAGATGATAAACAATATTAATATGAGATTAATGCAACTAGAATGGATCAAAAAAGTGTTAGAATGAATTAAATATGGATTAAACAAGTTTGTGGAATTATTTTTGTACTAAAAACCATTTTCTATATTAATATATTTAATCCTGGGTTGCAGATACAAAGCCCAGAGAGTTCAGAGTCGTTTTCGCAAATTCCAGGCCCCCCGGTGCAAGGGTTTTCCCATGGGCGAGGATGGCGGGTTGATATCCTAGAAATCCAGGGACTCATATATAAATGCGCTCGGCCGAAGGGGTATGGATCACTCACAACCGTTGATCAGGCACGAATGTCCCAGATTAAAACCCGCCCCCGGTGAATCAGTATGGATTCCCAGCTGTCGGATCCAACACTGATGCCCTAGATTAAATAATCTAATACCAACCCTCGATCGCTCGATCAAAATCGGATAACCCCTGTTAGACAGGCCGAAACGGTACCCGAAGTCTAATCTGAGTCGTTCAACGGAAGATCAACGGATGGCGTGTCTTCTTCTTCCTCCCACAGTCCGTGTTGGGCGACGGCGCCCTGCCACACACCGCGGCGATGCAGATCCAAGACACCAAAGTCCCCCAATGACCTAGCCGCGCCCTACCCTCTAATTGGACGGCCCTACGCGCAGTGGAGACGACAACCAGAGAAGATACTCACCCGGTGCGTGACCCAGCCTGCGACAGACGGTGGATTCCCCGTGGTCGAGACCTGCTCCTTCTCTCTCTAGCTCCAAATCACCGACGTCGACACACAATTGCCCCAATTCCCACGACGCACGACCCAGCACAATGAACACAAAAGGCACCACGACCCCGACATTTATACCTAGAAGTAACGCGCGGATCCCGGCAGCCGTTGCGCGAGCGGCGGAATCGGTCCCTGCGCGGAATCCGCGGCGTCCGGTGCGCAGCTGCTCGTAACCCGACAGAGAAGATCAATAAGGTACGGGGCCCATGCGGCAGAGGGATGCGCCGAGCACGAGCCGCCGAACAGCGGGTCCTAGCCGTCAGTGTCTGTTTCCTGTGGTTGGGCTGGCGGGGTGGAGTTTTGGAAGTGGGCCGCGCGTGGGAATTCGGCCCAGCCGGTTCTGCGAGGTTCCTCTTTTTTTCTTTTATTCATTTCCTTTTCTATTTTACTCTCTTTTCCAAATTCAAATATTCAAGCCAAATTCAAAATTTTGTTTTGAATTTCAGATTTCCAAATCTCAAACATAATTCTAATGTAAATGTAAATCCTACTTTTTGCAATATTATTATTTATTCTCCTTCCTATTATTTAATTATGGACGCAAGAAATGACTTTATTACAATTTCCTTTCTCATTTTCTGTTTCATATTTTCATTTATCATTTCAGGTCAAATTAAGTCATGGTTCCTTTATTTAAATAAAATGCATTACAAAGATAACCTCAGCATGAGACACACATTTCTCTACTATACTTAAAGCACCAGTTTCAATGGTCGTCCTGCGTCGTTTTTTTTAAAAAGTCCCTTCATCTCTTGGAAATGAACCCACCATCCTCAGATCCTACACGCGACAACCTCCTTCCGAGCGCCCAGCCGTCCTGGCTCCCTCTCTATCCATCCTCGCCCCTCTCGTGCAATCTCTCTATCCATATCTATCCTCGCCTGTCTCCCGCAATCCAAGGAAGGAAGCTCAACAAATCTCCTCAAATCTAGCCGCATCGCGTCACTTTCTCCACTGCCAGATCCATCCCTAGCTCTGCGTGTGCGGGTGAGCTCCATCGCGGCGCGGTATGAGGTAGATGCGGCAGAGTGGAAGGTCGACCTCATGCAGAGGATGGTGGCTTCGGCTGTGGGCGGGGCAGCTGGACGGAGGTGGAGCTCCCCACATCGCCACCGCGGTCGCTGACTCCTTCCGCACTGGCGCCAGCTACCGCGCCTGCTACTAGGTGGGTGTGGGTCAGTTGGTGCACTGTAGTGCAAGCGACTTGCTCATCCGCAATGTGTGTTCATCTAATGGATTATATATGGACACCTTCATGCTTGTAGTTGAGGTGCAGAGACCAGAGTGTGTGCAGCGACGACGACGTCAAGATCGTCGTGGTAGCTGGCATGGCCAACCGGACGGGGTTTGTGCTCACGAGGGAGGCTTTTGCTGTGATGATGGCCAGGCCATGCGTGTCGTCCGATGACCAACTGCTGCCCGACTTGGGTGGCAATGTTGTTCAGGTCGACTTCAGGAGGTGATGCTCTTTCTATAGTACATGTACACATTTGATTTTGAAACCCACGACCGATGTTGTGGCCTATGCTGCCGACCATGGTTGATGTTGTTCTGAGCTAAAGATCCAACCTTGACCGATGAAGGATACCTTGCGAGTACAACAACAGGAACCTACCGGTACGCATCGGCGAGGAAGCGAGCCGACACCCGGCGCACCTGGCCATCACCTTCTTGTACTAGGGTGGGCAGACGGACATCACGACCCTTGAGCTCTCACACGCGCACACACACAGACGGCTGGCGCGCAGCCGTCGTCGTGTACCGTAGCTGAGAGGAGGGCACATGTTGTCACCGAATTCGCGCGTGCGGAGGAGAAACGCGTCGGGGATGCAGCTGGCAGGGGCAGAAGGTACGAGGAATACGTGAAGAGGAGGGACGAGCGACTGTGCCAGGAGTATCCCTTTTAACCTTCTAAATATCTTATGTTGTGAAGTTTCTATCACTGTAGCCACTAGCATTTTTTTTGTTTTGGTGTTCTTGTTAGAATGTATCATGTTCTTGGTCTAGCAGCTCAGCTGCTGAGCTGAACATAGTTCTCATAGATATATCTTTGCAGCTACAAAAAGGGCTCTTTATTGCAATTGTAGGTGAGATACCTATTCTGATTGTCACATTTTTGTTTCTGTACTAAGGTGTTCTTGGGAAGTTATGTGGTGTGTGTGTGTGGGGGGGGGTACACAATTTCGTTACTGGTTTGTTTGGTTGCGGAAACTGAATAGCATGTTCATATTATTTGCCACATTATATTATATCTTAATTTGCCAGTATCTGCAAAGAAATACAACCATATATTCAGATCTTTTTTATAATAATCTAATCTGATGTTATTGCAATTTTTCCTCTGAACTGAGGAAATTTTATGTCCCATTTCAAGTTGGTTCTGGTAAATCATCTTTGTTGAACACAGTCATTGGAGAGACTCATGTCATCAGTGGTTCTATTAGCTCCTGTGGTTCAATTGCCTATGTACCACATGTAACACTTTATGACCTGAAATTGCTTAAGATTTGCACTGAAATGTCTAGAGATTAAAAATGTAACCGGTGTTCTGTAGGTACCATGGATCTTATCTGGCTCTTTACGAGATAATATTTTGCTTGATAAAGAATTTGATCCAAGGAGACAGCTTATCTGTCTCTGACATACATTATCACAAGTTTGTTTCGTTATGTCATTGCATGGCATTAAAGCGGCTATCATGATCCATGAACTATTGGGGATGCTCATACACCATAGAATTTATTGCTTCCCCTTTTAATTAGCATTCTGCAATATAAAATTAATGCAGATACGAAGAAGTAATAGATGCATGTGCGCTTCATGTTGACATATCGGCAATGACCAGAGGAGATATGTCACATATTGGAGAGAAAGGTACCAACTTATCTGGTGGACAGAGAGCTCGTCTAGCACTGGCAAGGTCATGCTTTTGACAACTTTGTGGACTTTCATCCTTCTTAAGCTCGCTAGTTAGAATTATGATCATACACTTGTAGGGCTTTGTACCACAATTCTGATGTATACTTGTTTGATGACATCCTTAGCGCGGTTGACTCCCAAGTTGCTTTGTGCATCCTGGAAAAGGCTGCTATGGGGCACCAACTAATGTAGAAAACAAGATTACTAAGCACACACAATCTTCAGGTAGTATTCACTAAATCTTATCCAAAAAACTGCACGACAGTGGCATTTTATTTTTGAGAAAAATAACCTCTTTTATATATTATGGTGCTAACATTTGATTACTTTAAGACTCTCTCGTTCATTTTTATATAATTATTGTACACTAATATTCTATCGAATAATCTGCATGTCGTTGTAACGCATGGGCATTGTACTAGTCTTTATTTATTTATCGGTTACTAGATTGAATATAGAAAAGAAAAAGAAATAATTAATCTCAATGGTTCCAAAAATTCCCAAACACTAATATAATTACATTTATTTATTTATATCATTATTTCTTTCTTTCTCAAATTTTTTGGGCTTTACATCTCCTCCAGCAGGTGTTTTCCCATAGCTACGTCAATACACTTCATGAAAATTCTTGTAGCTCCGCGCTGGTACAAGTCATTGCCAATAATTGTGGGTGGTAGATAGACGCGAACACTGCCTTCGTGTCGATAGAGTTGCAGAATTTTCTGAAGTCTTGATTGTCGAATTGTTTGCCGTTGTCTACTTTCAGCTCGGACGAAACTCCAATGTGATAGACAATGTTTTGCCAGAAGAACTTCTGTGCTGTCTTCGCCATTACTGTTGGCACAGCCCTGACTTCGATCCACTTAGTGAAGTATTCAACTACGATGAAAGCAAATTTGAGGTTACCCTATGCTGTGGGTAGTGGTCCAACGATGTCGAGTCCCCAATGCTATAATGGCTAGGTGTGTGCGATGAACTTTGTAAATTCTAAGGGGGTACTCGTTCGAGGTTGAGAATTTTTGGCATGCCACACACGAGCGGGCCACTCTGTTGGCTGCGCACACAATGGCTTGCCAGTAGATGCCTTGTTGTATGACTTCAGCAGCGAAAGTTCTAGGTCCCGAGTGCGATCCGCATGTTTCTCTGTGGACCTCGCGAAGGAGTTCTATGCCTTCGACTTTTGTGATGCATTTGAGCATGGGTTGGCTTATTCTCTTCTTATATAGCTGTCCGTCGATCACAGCAAAGTCACGGCCTCCATGTTTCAACATTTTGGCTTCGTTTGGTCAGAGGGGTGATAGTGTCCTTGACAGTATAAAGTAATGGGTGCCCGCTAGTCTTTGGTCATTATCAGATTTATGACTCTGCGTCCGTCGACCAAGAGAAAGGCCAAAGAAGAGGAAAAAGGCAAGAAGAAGATTGACTACAACGATGACTTGGTTGATCTCTTGGTGTCTAAGGTAATGAGAAAAATTAACATCCACACCGAAGCGTCACCAAACAAGAGTAAGGGTAACAAATTCAATAAAGTTATGTTTGATTACTCTTGATCTTTTATGCCCAACTTCTCTTCGGTGCCACTCAGAAAACTTCAAACTCCTAGTAAGTTGAACTATGATGAGTGGGGCCGATAAGATGAAGTCCCATCTAATTAGTGTGCATCCATGTCTCTGGGATATTGTTCATGTAGGTGTATGCAAGCCCAAGTTTGGCGAAGAAATGGCCCTAGAGATGATGCAAGATCTTCACCGGAATGCTCAAGCAGTGAGCATCATTGAAGGAAGTCTGAGTGCAGAGGAATACAAGAAGGTTCATGGACGGGAGGATGCTCGTGAGATCTAGAACATTCTAAAGATGTCACAAGAAGGTGATCCCAAAGCTAAGAGACATCGGATTGAGTCCCTAGAAAGTGAACTAGCAAGGTATGACTGGATAAAGGGTGAGTCACTTCAATCACTCTTTGATTGTTTAATGGTATTGGTCAATAAGATAAGAGTGCTTGGAAGTGAGAACTGGAATGATTCAAAGGTTACAAGATTGTTCATTAGAGCCTACAAAGAAAAGGATAAGGGTTTGGCAAGAATGATAAGGGATTGTGATGAATATGAGGAGATAACTCCTCATTAGTTATTTACCAAAATCCAATAGCATGAATAGCATGAGTCTGAAGAATCTCCAACCAAGGCATGAGAATCCAATGCCTTAGTTGCAAATGAACAAGAGTCAATCAAGAAGTCTACTACAGGTAAGGATCACAAGTGCAAGAAACTCATTGAGTGTTTAAGTGATGATGAGAGTTCTTGTGATGATCTTCATGAAGATGGTGCCATGTTTATCAAGAGTTTCAAAAGGTTCATCAAAGGAAGCAACAAATTCCAAAGGAAAGGAAAGAAGAGAGTCTGTTATGATTGTGGCAAGACTGATCACTTCATAGAAGACTATCCAAACAAGAAAGATCAACAAGGCAAGGAGTCAAGAAAGACACGTACAACAAAGGTGAGAAGATCAAGGGTCACTACAATAAGAATAAGTATGGCCAAGCACACATTTGACGAAGAATGGGACTCTGATGAAGAAAGTTCAAGCTCAGATGAAGAGGGAGTGGCAAGCATTGCCCATTTAACGGTCTACACCAACACTTGGCTCTTCATCAACCTCACCGATGACGTCGAAACTCCTACTTGTCTTATGGCAAAAGGAGATAAGGTCTACTCCTCTAGTGGTTCAAGTTAGGTACTTGACAATGGATGCACAAATCATATGACCGGGGAGAAAGACATGTTTCACTCTTTGCAGCTAGTCCAAGAGCCACAGGGGATTGTGTTTGGGGATAGCGACAAGAGTAAGGTGGTTGGTATTGGCAATATTCCTATCTCTTACCATCAATAACTTTCTAATGTTCTATTAATTGATCCTTTAAGTTACAATTTGTTGTCTGATTCACAACTGTCACACCCGTTTCTAAAGGCAGAGCCGGGTGCATCGCATATGTGTGCTAGGATCTATTTCCACACATATGTTGATGTCACAAGTGTAATATATCAAAAGAACAATCCATAAAAGCGTAAATGAAGATTATATTAACATATTACACTTCGAGTAGACATAATGTCTTAACCTTTGTTCATCAAAGTACAGCGAAACAAGGACATCCATCCACAGGAAGATGACCGGGGGTATCACTAGACTAGCATCCATGGAGCTCAGCATCATAACTTCATCTGCAAACTTCTGATCAAAATTTAAGCAAGAGTGAGCTCACTTATGGTCGGGGCTCAGCAAGTGGGGGAAAGATTAATGTAAGTTTAACAAGGTGAGGCTAAGGTTGAGTAGTAAGCATTTTAGTTGGTCAACATTTTATTAACAACACATGTCTTACTAATAAGTGTAAATCCCAAGTATTCCCATTAAACAAAGGTAGAAGAGTATATCAAAAAAATACTTAAGTGAAACCACTTAAACAAACCATTGGTAGATCATCAGATCTCGATTTATTTCCATGTTCAAGTTCAATTATCATGTGAGAGTC